>ML249346.1:9259-67879 GCA_005239495.1 Nicotiana undulata | reverse complement strand
ATATATATATATATATATATATATATATTCATGTTGGTTTCATTCGATTATTTCCATTGTGTTGTAAGTGTGTTAAAAGTATTGGATGTTCTCTTGATTCTATCATGGTATATAAGACTGAGTTGGGCTGGCAGTGTTACGGTGATTACATATATTCTGGCTGGTTTTATTGTGGGATGATATTGTTTTAAACTTACGGGTTAAACTGTTTTCAATTTGAATTTTTTTGAAAAACAATTGATTGTGATAAGGGGGTTGTGATAAGGAGGTTGTGATAAGGGGGTTGTGACATGGGTGGATACTTGATTGTGATACGGGAGACTAAATTGATTGTGATACGGGTGAATACATTGATTGTGATATTGTGAATAGGTGGGATTGGGTTGCACGCCGCAACAAGACAGTGAATATGGGGAATAATGATGTTTTACTGATTTTTAAATTTTAAGGATTTTGAGATTTTTGTTTTACTCTACAATTTTTCTTATATATCGTACATGTGATTATTTTAAAATAAAGTTTGGAAACTTGGAGATTTACTTGAGTATTGGTTATAGCCGAGACCTGAAAAAAGGCGGCTGAGTTATTTTATTGTTGTGCAGTATTTATTTATTTGTTTAGATTCCTTTCTTGCTTTATTATTTATGTTGTCACAAGTTATATTGTTAATACCTCATCGTAGCCTCGTCACTACTTCGTCGAGGTTAGGCTCGGCACTTACTCAGTACATGGGGTCGGTTGTACTGATACTACACTTTGCACTCTTTTGTGCAGATCCAGGTACTAGCCAGCAATAGAGATTTTTGAGCAGCCACCCATTCATTAGGAGACACGAGGTACATCTGCCGGCGTTCGCAGATCCCTAGAGTCTTCTCCTATTTTTATAAAACTATTTTAGTATATTCAGAACAGTTACATTATTTCTTTCAGCCCGGTATTTGTAGTATTCTCTACTAGTTCGTGGATTGTGACACCAGACTCTGGGATAGTTTTTGGATTTATCTATATAATTAGTTCGTGGCTCGGTTTAGTTAATTGTTTATTATTTTATATGATGAGTTACTTATTTAAAGCCATTAGATTAAGTATTAATTTAAAATTATTTTATCCTGTTCAAATGGTTAATTAAAGGAAATAGTTAAGCGAACTCTAACAATGGCTTGCCTAGAAAGTGTGGTGTTAGGCGCCATCACGATCCATAAGGTTGGGAATTTGGTTCATGACAAGTTTGTATCATAGCACTAGGTTGCTTAGGTCTCACAATTCACGAACAAGCTTAGTAGAGTCCGAAAGATCGGTACGGAGACGTCTGTACTTATCTCTCGGAGGATATTGAGTCAGGAAACAAATCCATTTTATTTCTACTCTATCCTGCGATTTTTGTATCCGAAATATTGATTAGATTCTTCTACTCTCTCGCAGATGGCGAGAACACGTGCTTCATCTTCCGCTGACCAACATTCCGGTCCTCCAGCAGCAGCAGCTCCTACTAGGGGCAGAGGCCGAGGCAGGGGCAGGACTCAGCCCATTGCTCAAGCAGCAGCCCCAGCTGCGGGACCCCAGATTGGGATTGATGATGGGGTTCCGGCGCAGACTGTTCCAGCAGGACCAACTTAGGTTCCCGAAGGGTTTATTGCTACCCTGGTTCTTCAGGATGCTTTAGTCTGCTTAGTGGGCTTGATGGAGAGTGTGACCCAGACGGGCACATTCTCGGTTGTTGCAACCATATCTCATGCTGGAGGAGGGGCCAGACTCCTTCTACCCACACTCCAGTCCAGACTACTCCTCAGGTTCAGACCCGTTGGGGTAATTCAGCCAGTTACAGCAGTGCCGCCCGTTAATGGGGCAGCTATGTCTACCGATGCCTTATGGAGGTTAGATAGGTTCATTAAGTTATTCCATGTCCATTTCAGTTGTGCTACTTCAGAGAACCTTCAGGAATATCTGGATAGTTGCCATGAGGTGTTGCGTAATATGGGTATTTTGGAGTCCAATGGGGTCGATTTTGCGGCTTTTCAGATGACTGGTTCTGCCAAGAATGACGGAGAGACTATTTGTTGACTAGGCCAGTTGGGTCACCTGCTCTGACTTAGGATCAATTCTCTCACCTCTTTTTGGAGAAGTTCTTGCATGTTACTACTCGAGAGGATAAGCGTCGCCAGTTTGAGCGATTTCAGCAGGGCAGCATGACAGTGACCCAGTATGAGACTCGTTTTGTGGATTTGTCTAGACATGCTATTCTCTTGTTGCCCACAGAGAGAGAGAGGGTCAGACGATTTATTGATGGCCTTGCTCAGCCCATCAGTTTGCAGATGGCCAAGGAGACAGGGGCCGAGATTTCTTTACAGGATGCAGCTAATATAGCTAGGAGGGTTGAGTCAGTTCTTGGGATGGGAGGTCTGTCACGAACCGAAATTCCCACCGTCGGGATCGTGATGGCGTCTAACGTTGAACCCGCTAGACAAGCCAACGTATTTAGTTATATTTAGGAAAACCTTTAATTATTAAGCGAGAACAGGTAAAAATCAGCTTTTCCGTAACTAAAAGCTTAAAAGTAAGAACAGATAACAAGGAAATGCATAACTAAATCCATAAATTTAGCAAATTCTCAATCTAGCCAACCCGGATCTTTGGAGTCATAATGTCACGGACTATCTATGATTAATACAGATCAAAAGATCTGAAAGAAATAATACAACTATTTTCTGAAGTACTAGAAACAGAAATAAAGGAAAGTGGAATAAGGAAGGGGACGCCAAGGCTTGCGGACGCCTGCAGGTCTACCTCAGTGTCTCCGATGGACGGAAAGATACTCCCTCGATCAGTGTCCACTAGGTCCGGTACCTTAATTTGCACAACATAAAGAAGTGCAGGTGTAGCATCAGTACAACCGACCCCATGTACTGAGTAAGTGCCGAGCCTAACCTCGGCGAAGTAGTGACGAGGCTAGGACACGACAAATAATAAACACCTGTGCAATTCAATAATATATATGACAAGGATATTATTGTAATTAGTTTTGTACGCTTGTAGTTAGTTACATTGACAGTTTCTTGTATATCTTATATAAATGAGTACTTCTGGCCTCTTAAGCTCAAGTAGGCTTTTTGTAGTATTTTAAACTTCAACTTGGTATCAAGAGAACCATGGCTTTCCAAACTTCTTCTCCACTCAAACTTCTTCTCCAAATCAGACGATCTCCACTCAATCCTCTCTGGGTCTTCCAAATCCTCCTCCAATTATTTCTAATATTAAAGGTTTTGTACCCATTGAGTTGACATATCTTAATTATCTTACATAGCAGAAGGTTTTTCTTACTGTTCTAAAAAGTCACAACCTTCTTTCTTTGGTTGATGGCTCTATTCCATGTCCAGCATCAACCCATGATGAGTATCGGCTGTGGATTCAATGTGATACTATAACACTCAGTTGGATCAATGCAACTCTTTCACCTCCAGTTCTTGATTCCCTTCTTAACTATGCTTGTGAAACCTCCAAAGAGGCGTGGGATGTTCTTGCTTCTCTCTACCTTGATCAGGTTTCATCCTCGTCAATTCATCCGAAATCAAAATTTTAGAATTTTAAGAAAGGCTCACTTTCCATGGAGGATTATCTTCAACAACTACACTCTCTTGCTTGTTCACTTAGAGTAGTTGGAAAACCAATTTCTGATGATGATTTAGTAACCCAAGCATTGCAAGGACTTCCATCTTCCTATCGAACTTTTGTCTCTGGATTAAATGCTACAGGAACTCTCCCAACTTTTCTGGCATTGCGTCCATTACTTCTCACAGAAGAAGCGCATATTAATGTAACCAACAATGATGATCTCACTTCTCACACTGCCTTAGTTGATTCCACTCCAACACAACCAGTTTCTCAACCCCATTCTTCTAGTTTATCTCATACTAATACATATTCAAAAGTATCCTATAATGACTGTGGTCGTGGTAGATCGAACAAAGGCAGGGGTCGAGGTCAATACTCTACTCGCTCTAATTTCTCCAATCAATAGGCTGGTTTTCAACAAAATTTTCGTCCTTCCTCTCCAGGTGATGGAGTTCTTGTTCGACCTCCTTTCACGTCGACTAAACAATGTCAAATCTGCTTTCACTTTAATCACACTGCTCTCGAGTGTAGGAACCGTTTTAATCATTCTTATGCTCCCAATTCATTACCAAAAACTTTTGCTGCTATGAATTTGGAGGAAGTCCAACCTTCTGTATGGTATCCTGATTCTGGTGCTTCTTCACAGATGACGAACAATCAATCTTTGTTATCATCTCCCTCTACTTACACTGGTTCGTCACAGGTGATGGTTGGAAATGGTAATCTTCTTCCCATTTTATCTACTGGTTCTTCGTCTATTATTACGTCTTTGAAGCCTCTTCAATTAAAGAATCTTTTATATGTTCCCTCTCTACAAAAGAATCTAATGTCAGTTCAGCGTTTATGTGCGGATAACAAAAATTATCTCATTGAGTTCACTGATTCTGGGTTTTTTGTTAAGGACAAGAAGACCAATCAAGTGTTACTCCATAGTGAGAATAATGGCTCTCTCTATCCGGTTCACACAGTCTCCAGTCGCTCCTCTCATGTTTCTCTTTCAAGTGTTGTCTCGCCTTTCTTTCTTTGGCACCAACGCTTAGGCCATCCGGGGCAACGTTCTCTTGCAGCTTTAGTCCGTAGAGGTTTTATTCCATGTAATTCGTCTTTTGAAACTTCTGGTTGTAATATTTGTCACCTGGGAAAACAATCTAAGTTGGCATTTAATTCCTCTCATAATATTGCACACACTCCTTTTGTTTTAATTCATTCAGATGTGTGGCAAGCTCCATTTAGTTCAAATTCTGGTTTTCGTTATTATATTTTATTCCTTGACGACTACACAAAGTACTCTTGGATTTATTTAATGCGGAACAAGTTAGAGGCGTTTGATAAATTCAAAGAATTCTATAAAATGGTCTCAAACATTTTCAATTCATCTATTGCATATTTTCAATCCGATGGTGGCAGAGAGTACAACAATTCTCTTTTTCGTTCTTTTTTAGCGAGCATGGAATTATTCATCGCTTCTCTTGTCCATATACCTCCGCTCAAAATGGTCGTGCAAAAAGAAAGCATCGACATGTTAATAATCTGATACGATGTCTTCTCTTTCAAGCTTCAATGCCTTTTTCTTTTTGGGCGGATGCCTCTCTTTTTGGAGTTCATTTAATTACTATCACTCCTCTTCCTGTTCTCAATTTTGTTTCTCCTTATGAAAAATTATATGGTACACCACCAGATTACGATTTAATTAAGGTATTTGGGTGTTTGTGCTACCCTTATGTTGCACATTCTTTCGTTCACAAGTTTCAGCCCCGTTCTACACCTTGCTTATTTCTTGGACTATCTCCTCAACACAAGGGGTTCAAATGTTTGGATCCATCCACTAATCGGATAATTATTTCACGTCATGTAAATTTTGTAGAATCCTTGTTTCCCTATGTTTCTATGTTTCCAGGAACGTCTACTCCAATTTCAACACCACCACCTTCTCCTACTTTTTCTCCAGTTAGTTTGCATAAAACGTGTGGTTCACCAACTGCAATCTCTAATTTTGATTTCATCTCCACATCAGAATAACTTCTTCCCCCTCTATCTCTTTAACTCCTCAAAACATGTCTATAACTTCTCCTAGGACTCTCTCTTTCTCACGTTCAAATAATGATAAATTTGCTCAACTTCCTACGCATGTTGTGCGCTCTTCAACTGTTTCGTATTTAACTCCATCAGCATTATCTCCACATATTTCTAATCATAATCCTCCAACTCCCCTCCAATCTCATTCCTTCTCTCCACAAAACAAGCAACCTCTTTCTACAACAATACGGTCTACTCCTACATCTTTGCAACCAACTTCCAATATACCTGTTTCTATTTCTAATCAAACTGTCCAATCCTTATCTCCTAATAACTCTATTTACTCTTAATCATTAGCTTCCGAACAATCAGGTACTCGTTCACATGTCATGATTACTCGTTCTATGACAGGGTCTCTAAAACCACGTGTTCTTCCCTCACTTAGTGTCTCTCTTTCTAGTACACCTTGTGAACCAACTTCCTTCACACAAGCTGCAAAGGACCCTAGGTGGCTTAATGCAATGAGTGAAGAGTTTAACTCTCTCCTACAAAACCATACTTGGATATTAGTTCCTCCACCTCCCGATGTGAACATTGTAGGGAATAAATGGGTATATCGGATTAAGTGTGGTGCTAATGGTTCTATCGACCGATTCAAAGCTCGTTTGGTTGCGCAAGGATTTTTTCAACAACCAGGCTTAGATTATACAGATACCTTTGCCCCTATGATCAAAATGAGCATTGTCCGTCTAGTTCTATCTTTAGCTCTTCTTAATAATTGGTGTATGCATCAACTGGATGTCTCTAACGCCTTTTTACATGGTGAGTTAAATGAAGTTGCTTATATGCGCCAACCCAGAGGTTTTGAACATCCCGATTATCCACACCATGTTTGCAAGTTAAGACGTGCACTTTATGGGTTGAAACAATCGCCTAGGGCGTGGTTTACTCGACTTGCAACTTATCTTTTGGATCTTGGTTTTGCACAATCTATCTCAGGTCATAGCATGTTCATCTTTCGCAGAGAGAGTGCTATTTTGATTCTGCTCGTTTATGTTGATGACATTGCTATTTTTGGATCATCCAAGATGCTTGTTTCTCAATTTATAACATCCATGAAATCTGAATTCACGATGAAATATCTAGGCTCCCTTCGCTTTTTCTTGGCGTGGAGATAGTTCATAATAATGATGGGGTTCTTTTGTCGCAAAGGAAGTATATATTGGATCTTTTGCATAAGTTCGATTTGGTAGAAGTCAAACCTGTTCAAACTCCTCTTTACAACAAAATTGAATGGCATTCTGATGCTACACCACTTCTTGAGGATCCTTCTCTGTATCGCCAAATGGTAGGTAGCCTTCAATACTTATCATTTACGCGGCCGGATATACAATTTGCTGTGAACATGGCTTCACAATTTCTGCATCAACCTCGGCTAGTTCATCTTCAAGCTGTTAAGCGGATTTTTCGTTTTCTTAAAGGAACCCATTCTCATGGCCTGCATCTCTGCAAACAGTCCTTTGTCTCTCTAACAATATTTTCATATTCGGACTGGGCAGGTTGTGCAGAAACTCGTCGATCGACATCTGGATTTTGCATCTTTCTAGGAAATAACTTGATTTCTTGGTCGACAAAGAAACAACCGACTGTTTCCCGCTCCAGCACAGAAGCTGAATATCGTGCACTAGCTGTTGCAACTGCTGAAGCTACATGGATACAATTTATCTTACGTGACTTGCGCATTTATCTGCGTACTCCTATTCTTGAAAAATGTGATAATATTGGTGCCATACAACTAGCGCATAATCCAGTATTTCACTCCAGATCGAAACATGTCGCTTTGGACTATCATTTTATTCGTGAGAAGATTAATCAAGGTGATCTTACTGTTTCTCATGTTCCTACTTCGCAACAGCTTGCCGATGTCTTTACTAAAGCCGTCTCCGCTGCAAAATTCAAGGAGTTCATGTCCAATCTTCATGTTCGTTCCTCACCTTCATATTGAGGGAGGGTGACAAGAATATTATTGTAATTAGTTTTGTACGCTTGTAGTTAGTTACATTGACAGTTTCTTGTATATCTTATATAAATGAGTACTTATGGCCTCTTAAACTCAAGTAGGCTTTTTGTAGTATTTTAAACTTCAACTATATATAACAGGAATAACGACAGGAAAATGACCAGTTAGGTGTAAAACGGGGGAGAACATGCTGGGGACAAGGGGTAAACAATTATTGAATCACAGAATGAAGCAACAGTCTAAGTATCAAAAAATAGCACAGAAAGTAAACACATAGAACAAACAAGTACATGGCATCACCCTTCGTGCTTTACTCTCATCCTCACCAAAACATGTGCACGGCATCACCCTTCGTGCTTTTACTCTCATCCTCACCAAAACAAGTAAATAAATAAATACACGACATCACCCTTCGTGCTTTTACTCTCATCCTCACAATGCAATGAATAAATAAAACGGAACGGCATCATCCTTCGTGATTTTAAATTATAAATCATGACACGGCATCACCCTTCGTGCTTTACACTCTCATCCTAACAATGCAACAAATAAATACACGGCATCACCCTCCGTGCTTTACACCCTACCTCACAATGCAATAATTAAATACACGGCATCACCCTTCGTGCTTTACACTCTTACTCACCCAAACAATATCAAGAACAACAGTTTGGACAGGAAAAATCAATAACATGTATCATAATCACAACATCCCGGCAAGGGAACAACAGTAGAAACAAATACCGTCCCGGCAAGGGACACATCTATAACCAATCTCGCTCAAGTGTAAAACTTAACAAAATAATCCTGAACCGACAATTAATCAACAGTGTTCGCAACCAAGTATTTCCAACAATTGAATAACCTCCAAAATGAAACCTACTTCATAACACAGTAAATAACGAAGAAAAATACATATATCATAATGACTGACTCACGGGCATGCTTGACAACAATGCATAGGTGCTCGTCACCTCACCTATACATTGAACATGGGATAAACACGTAGCACATATGACTCAACACCTATTCCCTTAAGCTAAGGTTAGTCCAAACACTTACCTCGATGCCACGAACATAATTCAAGCCTCAACTACCGCTTTACCTCTTGATTCCACCACCAACTCGCTCGTATCTAGCCATAAGTTACTTAATTACATCAATAAATGCTAAATGAATTAATTCTAATGCATTGAAATGAGTTTTCTAAAGTTTTTCCCAAAAGGTCAAAAATTGACCCTGGGTCTGCTCGGCCCAAACTCGAAGTTCGGACCAAAACCCGATTACCCATTCACCCCCGAGCCCGAATATACAAATTATTTTGGAATCTGACCTCAATTTGAGATCTAGATCCCCAAATTTCAATATTCTTAGGTTTTACCCAAAATTCCCAATTCCACCATGAAAACCCTAGATTCTAGGATGCAATCTTGTAAAAAGAAGTTAAGGATTAAAGAAAATGAGTTAGAAATCACTTACTAATGTTTTGGAGAAGAAAGAGTGTTTGGAAAATCGCCTCTTATGTTTTTAGGGTTTTGAAAAATGAAAAATAGCTGAAAATCCCGTTTAAATATACCCCCCGCAGGCCCCCTCCACGGACCGCACAAAAGCGACCGCGGCCGCGAAGACCCTTCCACCGCTGACCGCGCAAAGGCGACCACGGCCGCGAAGACCTTTCCAACGCAGACCGCACAAAGGAGACCGCGGCCGCGAAGACCCTTCCACCGCGGACCGCACAAAGGCGACCGCGGACCGCACTGGTGGGTTCAGAGATCTGTACTTCTCTGAACCTGCAACAACCCTATTCTAAGCCTAAAAACATCCCGGAACCTACCCGAAACTCACCCGAGCCCTCGGAACTTCATACCAAAAGTGCACACAACCTCGAAAACATCCTACGGACTTATTCGTGTAATCAAATCACCAAAATAACATCATAAACATCGGATTCAACCCCAAAATCAATGAAATTTCTCAACACTCCTTTAAATATCAAATTTTGCAATTTAGGTCCGAATCACGTCAAATGGATTTCGTTTCTTACCAAATTTCATAGATAACCCACATAAATCATATCGAACCTGTACCGAGCTCCAGGACCAAGCTACGGTCCCGATACCATAGGTTCCACATAGAATTTCATTTTCAAAAACCTTTATATTTTTCAGAAAACAATTTTCTTTAAAAATTTATTTCTCGGACTTGGGACCTCGGAATTTCATTCCGGGCATAAGCCCAAGTCCCATATTTTCCTACGGACCCTCCGAAATTGTCAAATTGCGGATCCGGGTCCGTTTACCAAAAATGTTGACCAAGGTCAACTTTACTCAAATTTCAACACAAAAATATCATTTTCCTTAGTTTTTCTCATAACGTCTTTCCGGCTATACGCCCGGGCTGCGCACGTGAATCGAGGTGGGATAAAAGGAGGTTCTCATGACCTCGGGACATAGATTTAGCTAGAAATACACGGAATGACCTTTTGGGTCATCACAAGGTCCGGGGTCAGACAAGAGACCTCGCCATTCCGGTTGTTTCAGTGGTGCCTCATCTGGAGGCGGAACTTCGTTTAGCAGAGGCCATTCTTCCGGGCCATTCCATTCAGCACTACATGCTTCACATGGTACTTCCGGAGGTCGTGGTTCTTATATGCCCCCATCTGCTCAGCCAGTCCATAGTACTCCTTCAGCTCCTATTAGAGCACCTCCTCTGCAGAGTATTCCGCATGGTCAGACGATTTGTCCGAGTCAGCAGAATGTTCAGAGGGGATGTTTCGAGTATGGTGAATATGGGCATGTCCGGAGGACTTATCCGAAATACGCGGGTAATCAGTTTTAGCAGCAGGGTTCTCGTGCTATAGTTTCAGCACCAGCTACAGTACCACCTGCCCAGCTGGCGAGGGGTAGGGGTCATGTAGTTAGAGGTAAAGGCCATAATGTTAGAGGTGGAGGTCAGCCCGCTAGAGGTGGAGGTCCTCCAGAGGTTTTGTTCAGGGTGGCGGGGCCCAGCCCCGACTATATGCATTTCTAGCTAGACTTGAGGTAGAGTCCTCTGACGTTGTTATTACAGGTATCATCTCAGTTTGTGACAAATCTGCTTCAGTTTTGTTTGATCAGGGGTCTACTTATTCGTATGTTTCATCCTATTTTGCCTCGTATTTGAATGTGCCCCATGAGCCCTTGAGTGTTCCTATTTATGTGTCTACACCGGTGGGGGATGCTATTGTGGTAGATCGAGTATATCGTTCGTGCGTGGTAGTCATTAAAAGTCTTGAAACTAGTGTGGATCTTTTACTTCTAGACATGGTTGATTTTGATGCTATATTGGGCATGGATTGGTTGTTTCCCTATTATGCCATCTTGGACTGTCACGCCAAGACAGTTACTTTAGCATTACCGGGGTTGCCTCGATTAGAATGGAAAGGGACTCCTGGTCATTCTCCTAGTCGGGTAATTTTATATGCTAAGGCTCGCCGCATGGTGGAAAAAGGGTGTTTGGCTTATTTGGCTCATATTCGTGATTCTGATGCCGAGGTTTCTTCCATAGAGTCAGTTCCTATCGTGCGTGAGTTTCCTGAGGTATTTCCTGCAGACCTGCCGGGTATGCCGCCCGACAAGGATATTGATTTCTGCATTGATGTGGCTCCGGGAACTCAGCACATTTCCATTCCTCCCTATCAGATGGCCCCACCAGAATTGAAAGAGTTGAAAGGACAGTTGCAAGACTTGCTAGATAAGGGTTTCATAAGACCCAGTGTATCGCCTTGGGGTGCACTGGTTCTGTTTGTAAAGAAGAAAGATGGGTCGCTGAGAATGTGTATAGATTACCGGCAGCTGAATAAAGCTACTATGAAGAATAAATATCCGTTGTCGAGGATTGATGACCTATTTGATCAGCTTCAGGGTGCTAGAGTATTTTCGAAAATTGATTTGAGGCTGGGCTATCATCAGCTGAAGATTAGGGTGTCCGATGTTCCTAAGACAGCCTTTCGGACAAGGTATGGGCATTATGAATTTTTGGTTATGTCATTTGGGCTGACTAATGCTCCAGCAGCCTTTATGGACTTAATGAATCGGGTTTTCAAGCCTCATCTGTACTCCTTCGTGATTGTGTTCATTGATGACATCCTTATATACTACCGCATGAGCAGCACCTCCGTATAGCACTCCAGACTTTGAGAGAAAATCAGTTGTATGCCAAGTTTTCTAAATGTGAGTTCTGGTTAGATTTAGTAGCCTTTTTGGGTCATATTGTATCAGCTGAGGGTATTCAGGTTTATCCGTTCTTAATCAGTTATTCTCTTCCTCTCCCCCCACTGGTGGAGGAGTTCTGTCGTTTTTACAACGTTTGCGCGGCGCAGCTCTCCCCCTATTTATATAAGGTTTTTCTGATGCTGGTGAAGTACACAGAGTTGGCCGGCTTCAAGGTCAATATCCGATGCGTCTCTTCTCGCCCAGTTTTTATAGAGGTACATTAATACTTCTGCAGCATCGTGGGACCAAGACCGAGCACTTAGTGGCGGATCCGACCGGGTTCCCCGAGCAACGGAATTATAATCGCAAGGATTTATGGTCGCTTGCCATATGTTAATTATTTCTTCTCTTTTCTTCTCTTTCTTTTAGTTCTCAACTCACTCGCGACTTCTCTATTTTCAGCTGAGAAGCGTCCACCTTCTCTCGTCTTGGATATAGAAGATTGGGTAACTCGCGTATTACCCCACACCGTGGGAATTCGCGACTGGGTGTCCTTCCACAAGCGCTTTGGACCCAATACCTAGTCCAATAAGTATTATTTTTACCTTTCGACTTATTTCCTTTCATCCTTTGACGTGATATTCTTTTGGTGCTAGGTCGGCGAACTTCCAAGAAGGTAAAGGCTCCAGCGCTTGCATTTCGCCAGGCCGATGAGGGACTCTACCCCTCGAACTGTTGTTGTGCCGGATGAGATCTCTTCTCAGCCTATCTTGCACCTGGTCAATGAGTCGTCTCACAGCGAGGAGGAGGTGTCGCCGAGGAAAAGACGAATGGTGGAGACTGGCAAGGCCATTGTTGCTGATGTTGAGCCGGAAAATCTCATCGCTTTGGAAGCCGAATCAGTGCCTTCATGGTGAAGATCCCCTATGAGGTTGAGGGGGTCCGTGGTAGGGAAGAGTCTACACGGGCTGCCGAAGCTGGCTCATCATCAGTGGCCAGAAGAGATAGAGTCGTTCCAGTGGGGGACGATGACTCTAGCTCAAACATCGACTTTGAGGAGGTACAAACCTTCGTGGAGGGAGCTACTCGCATGGAGATAAGGTCAGAGGGTCCTAATCGGCACATAGTCATTCCCTTGAGCTATAACCTCTTGGTCGACTCATAATGGGCGGCACCGTTCTTTTCTCCTTTGTGCGCGGAGGTTGAGAATAAGACGTGGTGGATGCTGAAGGTTGCAGACCTGTCTTTGGGTATATCAGGCATGGCCTTGCGGGTAAGACTTTACTTCTTTCCTCCTAAGTTTATCCATTTCATAAGTGTTGTTTACTTTGGCTGACTTGCTTTCCTTTGCATGTCCGACTCTCATATTGGAGATTGAGCGCGACCGGCGAGATGAGGAAAGGACGACTCTCTACAAGAGGATGGAATCTAAGTATAGAGAGTATCGCTCCAAGCATCGGATGATGGCTAGAATTGTTGGTGAGGACGACCAGTTCCAAGCATTGCGCGATGAGATCAAGTAGAAGGAATAGGAGCTGAAGGATAAAGATGAGGAGATTATAGGAGCCATCGGCCGATGCAGCTTGTTGGAAAAGACACTGAGGTCTAAGGAGGATGAGCTCGAAGTGAGCAAAGGGGTAATGGTTGAGAATAAGGGTGTAATGTGGGCCGGGCACGGGCCTAAACGAGCTTCGTGGGCCGGTCCTAAGTGGGTCGGGGCTTCGTGGCCGGTTCTAAGTGGGACCAGGCTTCGTGGTTTTTTTTGTAGTAACCAGACCGGGACCACTAACTAATGGTCCCAGGCTAAGTGGGCGGTCCCGGGCCTAAGTGGGCTTGGACTATTTTTTTATATTTTGTTTATCTAAGGCAATTTCTTGTAAATTATAATATATAATTGTGACTTAAATTTTGTAATTCAAATTTAAACACAAAAATATTGTAAAGAGATATTCAAAGGAATGCGTTCCAATTTTAATTATTATGACATTAACAAAACATGACAATATCTTTCTTAGTCTTCCTCCCCCCAATGGAATGAGCACAACAAGGTGCTAATACCACCATGAGAAGAAAAAAAACTATTCAATATGTGCCAAAATACAAGTTACATATTAATTTATATTGTATCTCTTACAAATTTCATAAATCCTTCAAGGTTCCGGAGGAATTTCCGTTGGTGGCGGTGGAAAAGAAGCTTGTTCATCACCGCTTCTAGACAAAGCAGCATCCTCCGCAAGTTCAACTAGCATTTCTTCATAAGCTTCGTCTACCTCTGGTTGTGATTCAGCAAGTCCAAAGTGTCTTTGTTCCGAACGGATCCAATCTCTGAAGAGTACTGATTTTTCCAAGTTCTCCCTCATAGACGCTCTATGATCACCGAGTTGAAGTCTTGCTTGACTGAAAGCGCTCTCTGATGCCAGTGTTGAAGCTTGAATAGTTATAATGTATCGATCCATCATTGAATGAATCGGAAAGTTTTTTTCTTTTTCCTTCCACCATTCCAAAATATTAAAGGAGTCGTCAGGGTTCACTTCCTCAATTCCATGCGACAAATAAACTTCAACATCATTTAGTTGTGAACAATCACTAGTGTTGGAACCTTGAGAATCCTTGAACCCCTCCCAAGCACTAAGTGCTCTTACTCCCGCAGTTCTTTTAGATGATTGAGAACTAGAAGAAGTAGGAGTTGAAACATTTAGTCTAGCATGATCTAAGGCAATTTGATAAGCACTATAAATGGTTTGAGCATTTATTTTAATTGAGGCTATTGCTTCCGAAAGTGTAGACAATTCCTCATCTTCAAGTGCTAAACCATTATAAACAGTTTCATACCAAAATTGAGGACCTCCTAGTTTCATAGTAGGATTTAACAAGGCAGCAACACCATAAATAGGGGGAATATGGAAAATATATCTTTTAAACTTTTGTCTCATAGAATCAATATCAAGTTCATAAATTACCCCATCCTCTAAAAAATGAGTAAACAAATTTGCAAGTTCTGCAATATAAGCTAAACAGTTAGAAATAGTAGGATAATATTGCCCAGAAAATTCATTTGTAGCAGTGTGAAATTTTTCTAAAAAATCTAGAAGCATTTTAACATTAGCCCAATCCTTATTTGTAAGGTGTTCATCATCATCAGTTACACGAGCATTAAACGTTGAGTTTATGAAGTTTCTATATTCATATGCAACAACTAAACTTTCATACATGTAATTCCATCTAGTTGGATAAGGTTTATGAATCTTTCTTTCTCTTAGGCCAAATTCATCGCATCTTTTAAAATATTCTCTAAGTCTACTTCTACGGTTTGAATAAATTAAAAAGCTAGTTAAGAGCCATTTTAACCTTTTCAACTTCAACATTTAAAATTCTCATACCATCATCGATAATTAAATGGTAAATATGACAAATACATCTAACATGAAAAATATTACTAAATGCAGAATTTAGTGTAGTGGTAAGAAAGGATATAACTGTTGATACTCAATTTTCCCTATATTATTTTCAAAATGCATATCTATCTTTAAAATAGTACATGAGCATCAACTAATATTTTTCCATAATTTTTGCATTTTTCTAAGGATTTTTATTAATTTATCCCAGTATTTTTATTATATAAATAATTACTAATTACATCACAAATGGCTTTATAACAATTTTATGACTTAATTTTATCATTTATATTTATACTAAGCTTTAATTATTTCATGAATAGCGACATTTACATTTTTGGGGTTATAATTGCAATAACTTTGCAATAATAGCCCATGTGTGTGTAATTACCCTATTTCACCAAAAAATAGCTTTTATATTTTTATAATATTAAGTAATTATTTTAAATCAATTTATGCATGAAAATTATTTTTTATATTTTTTTTTACAAATTGTTTCATTAATTAATTGGGTATTTAACAAATAGCCCCTTTGAATTCATTTTATTTCGTACCTAACCTGATTAGACCGGCCCAATTACTTAAAATCCTAGCCCAATCTGCCCCATCCCAAATTAAATACCATACCCGACCCAGAACCTTCTCTAATCGTGGTCGTTGACCTCTGAGATCAACGGTCCACATTATTCCTTTCCTTTTTTAATCAAACCCCAACCCCATCATTTCCTTTTGTTCCGCCGTCTTCATCTCCTAACCTCTCCTCTCCTCTCTCAAGCACTCCTCTTAAAACCTAGCTGTCGTCACTGAAAAACCACCCGTTCATGGGATTTCTCTGTAATTTCCGGCCCTTGCCGACCTTCTACCTCTTCTAGTTGTTCGACTATGTCGATTTATGAAAGAATCCCGAAGAAATTCAACTTGGATTTTGTTCAAAACCTTTTCATAAGCCTATTTATGACCATCTCCGTTTGTGAGTATTATTTTCTTCCTGTTTAGGGCTCGAATCTATGGTTTTAAGCCTTGTTTTCGTCCTCCTCTGTGATTGATTCGTTTACCTTATTGAATCCCAATATGGACCGTTAATTGACTCCCCCTATTTTAAGGGGTCTCTCCCGGATTTTTCTGTATGAATTGATTGAGTTAGTTCCCCAATTAACTGATCGATTTGTTTGTATACCTTATTTTATGAACTCTGATTTATTCTTTACCTTATTTGTTTGCCTTGCTAAGTGCTATATAAACTCTCACTCTGATTTTTCTTGAGGACACGAACACAATTCAAAAAGAAACACACACACACACACACACAAACTCTTGCTCTTGTTCATTCCTTTCTATTACTTGTATTTGCTACACCGTCTAGCCGGCTGAAAGCAAAGGCTAGACTATTGGGGTTCTGCATACTTCTAACTTCCTGTTTGCTATTCCTTAACTGGTATGCCTGCACTCATGTTATCATTCAATGTATTATGAAATTAAACCTATGTGCTTTTCCTGTTTATTTAAATCCATGTCTTTCCTGTTTGTTGATCTTAATTAGCATGACTACTTCTGTGTAGTTAAATCTATGCCTTCTCCAGTTTATTGATCTCAATTAACATGACTAATTCTGTATTTAGACCTATGTTTTTCCTGTTATTGCTTTTAATCAGCATGATTACTTCTGCCATTAGGTTCCATTCAGTGTTATGCAATTTGGCTGTTACTATATGCAATTAAACCTTTGTGCTTATTATTGCCTACTCTTAACCACTATGTCTACCTCTGTCATTAGGTCATATTCAGTATGTTGTGGAATCTGGGTGTTATAAGATGTCTGCTTTATGTTTCTGTTAACTAGCATGCCCTTAACTCTTATGAAATTGTCTTGTCTTGTATGGGTCATGCACTTTAGCATGTTCTTATTTGATCCAAGATACTCATTTTCTTGTTTCTCAACTAGCATGCTTTCATTCTTGTCCAGTTTTATGTGTTCCTGATTAAGGACTTCTATGTTCCTAACCCCTACTACCCTTTCTGTTCCCAGCATGCTATATGCTCACCTAGTGATAATTAATGAACTAAGCCAAATTTAGGCAATGTGAAACTTTGCTTGAAGTGGTTGTGATCCTGTTTCTATCTACTGTTTGATTGTTGGGATCTTTGTTTGAATTCAAAGTGTTGCAATGACTCTGTTTGTTCCTATTTTACTCCTAAAAACAAACTGTTTTCCTAAAAGTATCCCCTATTTTCATATACTATTTTCAACTCTTACTCGTAGACATCTAGGGTTCTGCCCCTCCAGTGTGAGCACTGCCTAGGAGTCCATGAGACTCCTCCGAACTTTGACACACCGGGGCTGGACTTTTCCAAACTTGTTCACAAAACTGTTTTCTTTAAAAGGTTTCTGGTGTGAGCATTGCCCGGGGTCCCTGAGGCCCTTGGGAACTTTGGCACACCAGAATACCATTTTGGGTACTATGAGATACTAGCATGCTTCAGACCTGGCTGAAGGCCTGGTTTCCAGGTTCACTTTTGGTCTTATCTAGCTCCCTATAGTATAGTCATTTCATTCTGTAATTCATTTATATATGGTCTATAATAATAATTCTTGTAAAAATAGATATTGGGGTTATTAGTAAAACTGGGAGGGATTTTTACATATCTTTGTGGGGATCGGGTAGAAATCATGCCTATAGGACTACTGTGATGGTATTATTTTTCATTAGAAACCATGTTCATACGGTTTACCTCATTATGTTGAATTTGCATCTTAGAAATCTTGTTTCTAGGTCATTGATCAATTCTGCATTAACAATCATGTTCTCCAATCTTCATATGTGCATTAGAAAGCATGTCCCTAGGAATTCCCTTGTTGAATTTGCTTGAAAGCTGGCTAACAACTTTATTCGCTTAGATAACATGCTTATAGGAAGATATATACAAAGATCAGTTGTATCACTTAGCCATCATGTATAAAATCAGTTTCATCACTTAACCTTCATGCATTTAGAAAGTAAGTATAAAAACGGTCCCAATACTTAGACATCGTGCTTGTAGAGATAAATACGTAAAATCCATTTCTGTGTTTATATGTCCTGAAGTAACGCTTGTGATCGTTTTCAGTGCATAGACAACATTCCTATAGGGTCTAAATAGATAAAACCTGCCTGTTAAAAATCGATCATTGGTTTATAATTACGTTATGATTAACGTTTAGACGACATGTCTATAGGATACTGCTGATCCACACCTAGGCAAGCCTGTAGGACAATTAAAATTCTGAATTTATAAAACATTGTTTTGTTTGACTGCTTTTAAACTGCCCAGATTCAGGAAGTGATAAAATCAGTAGGCAAACTGATTAGATATTCACTGCCTCACCTTAATAAAATGCTGCATATTCTACTTTGTGCTCATATAGATATCCTGCTATAGGACCTTAAATCGTTTTAAAAATGGTTTGTTTGAGGCGTGCAATTGTTTGTTTATTTGTGGAGGTAAATGTGAGCCCTTTAACTGCTCTTTATGTGACAGTCCTATTTTTTTTGTTTGTCGCTTAGATTTTCTCCTTTAAGCACTATACGTGAGTCTAGAACCACCTTAATAGAAGTCCTAAGCACCTCCAGGACCATAGGCAAGGGACGGGTAATTAACGCATAGGGTACGTACTCGATACTATTAGAACACTTAGCTAATAATTAAGAGGAGGGTAATTAGGTAGTAAGGGATATGACGACATGTGCGCTAACACCTCTATTTGAGGAAAGTTTACCGAGTATTGTACAGAAGTGATCCTATAGGCTAATAAACTTAGGACCCCCCTTAATTCCCGTTTTTCAAGATGATCTCTATTTGTTTGAATTGCTTTGTGACTAATTCACGTAAATTGAGTTTGGCCGGGATCCACCGTTGTGGACCTCGAGGGGTGCCTAACACCTTCCCTTCAAGGTAATTTCGAGCCCTTACCCAATCTCTGGTAATGTAAACCAGTTTATGAGTTATTTGCTCGAGGTGCCCTAACGCACCTTAAATCCGTTAGGTGGCAACTATTCAAATTCCATACCCCTTCCCAAAAGGAAATGAGTTGTCCCAAAAAATGTCGAGATTCGGACTCTGCGAGGAAAAAGGGGGGCGCGGCAATAGCATTAGTATTACTAGAAGCATTATTCATTGAAACTGACATTATTTTATCACTAATGAAAAAATATCTACAAATATCCATAGCCGTGCTAGCAATAAACTGCCCTGTATGACATGAATATTTAATTCTATAAGCAATAATACGCTTTTGCATTATCCAATCCTCATCAATCCAATGACTGGTAACAGTAAGATAATCATAGTCATTAACACTTCTATCAATATCAGTAGTAATAGTAACACGATAATTATATGAGTAAATAAATAGCGCAAATATTGTTCATATTCATGTTTATATTTATAAATATCGCTCTTTACGGTAGTAAGAGGCAATCCTTTATAAGTAGGATTAAAATATTTCTAATATAATGCACAAAGTGAGGGTTAGAAGGAAACCTATAGGGTAAACACATAACAGTAACCATTTTTGCCAATTCTTCACGATCTTTTCTTGGATCGTAATATAATATACCACCGGTAAAAATGTTAATTCCCGGTTGAAATTTAAAAGCTAACTCTTTGCCACAAGTTTTACACTTACCCCTATTTTTTCTCTTAGTTGAATAAAAAATGGCCAAACAAGAGATGTTTCGCTCCGTTCAGAAGGTTGTATAGAAAAAGTATGAGTAGTAACAAGAGGGTCAGACGGGGCATCATTTGGATTATTATCAGTTGGGTTAATTTCAGCAACTATCGTCATCCGGTTGCGTTACATCAAAATCTATATTTTCATCATCAATAGTTGGATTACCATAAAGAGCATTTATATATTCATGGTTTAATTGTTCACCTGGTGCAATATCATGATAAAATTGACTATCGGTAAATCGTAATAAAGTATTATCTCTATCAAGAATAGTAGGTGTAGGACGGGTAATAGGTTTGGGTCGGGGAGCCGGGGGAAGTGGAGAAGGAACATCTTGGCCACTAGATTCACCAATCTTGAATGTTCCCTTACTTTTACTAAATATTTTTTCAAAGAATAGGCCATCTTAATTATAATTCTACAACCCTAGCTATGGGTCTAGCTGCTCATGGAAATAACATAAATCAAAGATGAAATGAAGATAAAATTCATAATACTATATTAAAAGATGAAAATCTAATGTTGTAAGATGAATCTTGTGCTCATCTAATACCTAACTTAACCTAAAAATGACAAAAAGTTCAATTTATACTAAGCTGAAATTTCCGAACAAAAATACCCCTACGGAGGTTATACGACGGCATAATTCTGAGCGCGGCTGCACTCTTCCTTTCGCGACCTCGTAATTCTGATCGCGGTCCGCCTTCATCAAATTTGGATTTGGATTGAGCTGAGCTTCACAGGCCGCATAATTTCCACCGCGGCCATGTAGGTGACTTTCGCGGCCGCATAATTCTGACGCGGACTGCATTTCTTGTTTTTCTTAAAAATGCAAGCTCTCTTAACATTAGATGCCCCGGTCCGCGTAATTCCAATTGCAGCCGCACAATTAATTTCGTGGTCGCATCTTTCTGGTGCAGACCGCGTTCATCTTTTACCCCAAAAATCCACCTCTCTGAATCTTCCTTCCGCAGACCTCGAAATAGTGATCGCGATCGCGCTGTGGCTTTTGCGTCCGCACAATATTTGTGCGGTCCGCGTTTTAGATCCCTTGTATCAGTCTTGGTTTTTGTTCAAGTTTTGACTCCTTTATGAGTTGATTATGACTCCTTTGGCTCATTTTGAACAATTCTTGCAGGCAAACATATTACATTAGTTTCGGGGAATACCTTCACGCATTTTTGGCCTAAAACACAAGTAAAAGAGAGCAAATAATAGGTTAAAGTCCCTACTTATCAGGCTGCGACCGCCATCTCTTCTGATACGTTTGGATAGATCATTCTAACTCTATTGAATCGGGGCGAAGAAGTTCCTGAGTCCCTCGCCAGACGATTGTCTGATGGTGAATATGTCATTCACCCTGGCTCTGCTTTCATTGTTATCGAACGTGCTGGTAATTGTGAGTACCATGTTAAGGCTCCCCCTGTTAAGGTTTCGCCAAACTTCTTCAGCAACACTAATGGTACCTGCTCTTTTGAGAGGTCATTGCCATTTACTGTTGTGACGTAATGAATGATATGGTCTTCAGGTTCTGTTGTGCCGTCATATACCTTTAAATATGGTGTCATTTTGAAGGTCTTGGGTATGGAATGTGGGGCTGCCTCCTCGTTGTACAGTTGTTCAAGGAACAGGTCGACGTCCCGTTTTGGTAGAAGTTTCGGGGTGCTTGGTATCTTATCAACCCTTTCTTGGTGCTTCCTCATTTGGTCGCGAAGCGCTTTATTCTCGTTCTCCATTTCTTTCATTTTCTTCAGAATGGCTGCAAGTGCGTCATTACCTGCATCAATAACGGTGTGAGTGTTACCTGTTGGGAGAGGAGAGGGTTGCTCCTTGACGGTTGTTGTGGTATCCGCTCGTGCGGCGCTCCTACTCGCCCCTTGAGCGGGTTTGTCAAGTATGTTGTTTAGGGTACTTGTCAACCATGCCTCTAGTAGTTTTTTCATTGCTGGTGGCACTTCCTCAGTTGTGGACGTGAAGTCTTCCTTTTCGCGTGAAACAGTTACACTCCCATGAGGGGGAGGTGAGTCACTCCGCCTGGGTATGGCATTCGGCGTCACATTTTCCTCGTCTTCTCTATCAACCTCATTGATGGTGTTTAGGAGGTTGGCAGTGACATCTACTACCGCTTTCAGTCTTTCATCTCATTTTCCTGTCATTGTTAGTTCGTTCAAACGGGAAAAAGATGGTTGATGTTGCTCTTTTTAGATCTAGAAGAAACTAAAATTTTAACTAGAAACTCCCCACAGACCACGCCAAATTGTTATACCAAAAAAGTGCTAAACCTTTTCTTAAAACGAATTAATGAGAAAATAGAGGGTGAATCCTAGTTAAATATAATTACTACTATATCTGAAGTTTTGATATATAAATGATGTAGGGCCGTGTTCGATAGTATCAAATACCCACTACAAATGCTCAATGATTGTCAATGAATGTAATAATGAAAGCATGCAATAAATGTAGATAATAGCAATAAGTGTAATATGAAGGAATTTATCACCCAAATATTAAGATGACTTGGATGATTCTCCTTCCTAACAACAACGTGGAATAATGTAAAACGAAGGTGGACAAGAAATTCTTGGATCTTGTGAATAAAAGATGTATATTGAGCAATGGAATCAGTGGACAAGACAAGATTTGTATATTCTTTGTAGTCAACCCTTTACAATGTGTTTTTATCAGAAAAGTGATGATCCATTTTTGTTCTTTATCTCTTCCTATTTATAGGGAATATTCCTAAGAAACCCTAAAAGTACAACTAAAGGAATATCCAATGGAATATTCCTTCTCTCTATTCTAAAGCGTATTCTAACCGTTGCTTTCATACGTTCTCTACTCGACCTCGGCGCTAATCCTTCTTTAGGTGACTCCTCGCCATCGAGCTGTGGTCGGCTTTGGCCTCGACCACGTCCATTTGCTGTCATTAAGTTCAGTCCAAATTTCGCCCAGTACACATATAAGTGCTATGAACATAGTTAAGTGACTTTTCTGTTACAAACGAAAGAAGGATGACTTTACTTGATAATTTCATATAGTTGAGTGACTATTTGCACAATGAACTCCACTATTTTACTTAGAATAAATAAACTAATTTTTTCCCTTTCTTTTCACTTGTCCACTTACAAACATTGAAAATTAGCACAAAAGAGAAGCACGCAAAGATAATTAAAAAAAAATTGAATTGGTTGGTGAGAGGACCCCATATATCTGCATAAAGACCAAAATGCAAAGGGACCCAACCCACCAATTCTGATTTCGAGATATGAGAAAACTAATGTCGACATTGTGTTTGGTTTGATTTTGGTTTGCAAAATAATATTTGAAAATGTTACATCAATTTACCTAACAAAGCTGGAATTCAATTGGTTCTGTCTATGGGATAAATGTATAATATTAGTGTAATTTGATCGATTTTTAATCAAATATACCATCTACACATTAATTATACTTTGATCAACCACACAATAATTACTCGTTGTTTACTTCTTTATGAAATTACGCATGGCGTTTAGTTTCAAGATTTTGATTGAAATGGCATAATTGTGTAATTATACTTGTGCAGTCAAATAATAAATTTACAATTATACTGTAATTACACTATGACAAATAAACATGTCGTTATAATTATATAACTGTGTAATTATTAGGATGTGTAATTACTACATTAGTAATTACACAAATTCCAAACATATCCTAAGGAATTGCTGTGGGATTGTATATAGATGTTCGTAACACGCAGCGGAAGATAATATCAATCCTAGGCAGAACTTTTCGT
Organism: Nicotiana undulata; assembly: GCA_005239495.1. Lineage (NCBI taxonomy): Eukaryota > Viridiplantae > Streptophyta > Magnoliopsida > Solanales > Solanaceae > Nicotiana > Nicotiana undulata. The sequence continues at coordinate 44,160 of ML249346.1, read as the reverse complement.
GTTTAAAATTTATTTACATGTCAAAGATCGGATCTAAGACGTACCTGGTGAAGAGAGTCTCGTTTTAAAATTTCTTCGATAGTGCGAAGACTCTATGCGTATCCACACCGAGACCGATCCTTGCTATCAACTCTTTGACCAATGAAATCCGCGAACAAATTGAACAAAACATTATGCTGAAATTTTTCTCAAAAATCTCAACTCAATGTTAGAAGAACAAGAAACACCTTTCTTGTGTATTTTCTTTCTTGGCTTGTGTTGCCCTCTCACTTTCACAAAGTGATTTTCTTCTCAAGAATTGAATGTTGCAAATATTTTCCATCACCCTTTATATAACATCACCTATAAACCATATTCCTATTTGGTTGAGGTAATGATTTACTTAAGGTAAAAGTTTATTCCAAAATAAACTTTACCTTATTTTCGTAGGGAATTGCAATCCCAAATGAGTGGGATTGACGGCACAACCTTTGGTTAGTCCTTATGGACTTTTACGTTAGTTATCCAATTCAAAATTGGATTCTAACTCATAAGCATTTTATATTAATATTATATATACTCATATATAAATAATATTAAAATATATCACATATATATATTTAAACCAAGAGATATAATTTAATTTTCTATTTCAAATAGAAATATTCAATTCGTTCACAATATTAATTATATCCTCTGTGCTAGCAGAGAATATAATAATATTTCATTTGGACTAATAACTAAATTTATTTGACTAATTAAATTCTTTAATCTAATTATCAAATAATAAAGTTAATTAATCCTTTATCAAAGATCAGAACACTCGTTAGTGTGCGACCCCATAGGTTCAATACTAAACCGGTAGTAAATTGATCATATCAATATACTAATCAAGGGTGGCGTCTAGCAACACTCCTTAACGACCGGATAGAATGAAGTATACAATTTACTCTCAAGAACCAGTAGAAGAATAATGTAGTAATTCCTTCTGTCCTTATAGCTCTGGATCACCCTAGGATATGGTTCAACTGTCAAATCCAAATAGGCGACCAACTATGTGTTCATGTCAAATATAATCGACCATTGAATGACCTAAGAAACTCTTTTCTTCTTTCATTCAATTGCCCTGGCCAAGGTCTTAATTTGGTCGTTTATAATTCATGACAACATGGAGCTTAAACTCATTACCAAGAGTTGACAGATTCCATCTTGATCAATCACTAATTCTACAAGTATTTAATCGTACCCAATATCCTTTCAACTATCGCCCAAGGGCCATAGGTGTCTAGTATCAAAGCACAATAAATAACTTGTCAATTACTATGACGATCTCAGGTCAAAGGAAATTCTTACATCACATTCTTCAAGAGAATATCCTATTGACAGTTTATGGTAATTCTAACCATTAGGAATTATCCAATGAGTCGGTTCAATGATCATATCTCTATATGCATCATCTATCTATGTGATTTAGTTAATGAGATCAACTAATCTTTATCTCATAAAGACGATCACATAAATATTGATCTAACCGGATTACTAATGTCCAAATTAATAATCCTACGATCAAGAACAAAATTTAGATTAAACTATAAGAAACTTTACTCTCATTATCATGATCTCCATCACAATGTCAAGTCTCAAAATTTAATCAAGGACCTTATCAAGTTAATCAAACAATTAATAATAACTATGATAAAAGAATATCAAATGCCATATATTTTTATATCAAATGACGTTCATAAAAATATGTTCAAATCATCAAATATGATATTGGATCTAGGGCATATCTACTATATCTAAAACAATTGCCATGTCTAATTTCTAGCGTGTGAAATGATCAGCTTTTGTGTACACAAATCAAGCATATGTAGATGTATGTGGCATACATTGTGTTTCTTTTCTTACTAAGAAATTAGAGTTAATTTTATACATGGTCACAGCAAATAATTCTGTCTAATTAAAGTCATTAAATTTTACTTGTTGCATAATAATTTACAAAACTACTTTTTGTCTCACTTATATATATCGCTAAAGGCACAATCTATTTTTTGTTTCATTAATGTCACTGAACTATATGTTAATTGCCCAAAAAATATAATTCATTGCAAACTTTGAAAAATGACAAGTCAACAATTTTTTATTTTGAAGAAATCCAGCTTGTCATATCCCTTCTCCATTTGTCTTCTAAATTTCGTATTTTCTCGATGTTGTTTCATGTTAAAACGTTACATATTTTTTATGATTTTGGTGAAGACACATAATAATTTTACGATTTTACTTATACATAGGTAAAGTTTAATGATGATGCATGAAATTAGTAAAAGAACGACTCTCTTAATATCTATAACATTATATGTTTAGTTATATTTATCTAGTTCGCGAAGTTTTTAAGAGATTAATTTTTCTATATAGAATTATTCGAGGATTGTAATTCTTTATGGTAAATGAATAGGTGTATTAATTTAAGCGTTTAACAATACTTTCCAGGTTTTATTTGATGTGATTATTTTTTATTAAATAAGTCAAAAAATAATTTGTGCCTACAAAATTAAAATATCTAATATTAAAAGAAAAATATATTTAAAATCAAATAAATTTTATACATATAAATATGTCATTCTTTCTATTCTGATTAAAAAGTGGGGAAATGTCACTTTTAATAATAAAAAAATGAAGTGTTGTATTTAGTTTGGAAAAAGAATCTTTTTAATAAAGACGGAAAAAGAACATATATGCCAGTAAACTATGCGAACTAGGACAGGATTTGCACAAAAGAGTGCAAAGTGTAGTATCAGTACAACCGACCACATATACTGAGTAAGTGCCGAGTTTAACCTCGGCGAAGTAGTGACGAGGCTAGGACCAGACATAACACAAAACCTGAATATTTATATAATCTTGCTACCAGGAATATCAACAATTAAAGAATTTAAAAGAAATAGCAAATAAATGGGAAGGGAGCATGCGATGGGGAATTTCTAACGTAATAAACGAGGAAAACGATAAGGCAAACACAAACAATGATCAACAATAATTTCATCAATTAAAAATAGGAAAGAAACTTGCACGGCATCACCCTTCGTGCTTTATCACTCTTTCCTCACCCAAATAGTGGAAACAATAATATCCCGGTAAGGGAATCAACTATAACCAATCTAGTTCCAACAGTTAACTTCAAAAAATAACTCTCAACTTGAGCCAATGCTCAACAATGATCAATTACCAAGAAATCATCATAAGTCTTCTTCAACATGGATATTCATCAGTTTAAGCATGGACAGTACATAATAAGAATCACAGCAGTCACAGTATAAGACTCACGGGCATGCTTGACACCAACGTATAGATACTCATCACCACACCTATATGTCGTACTCAACACTAACACGTAGCAAATAAGACAACAACATCTATTCCCTCGAGCTAAGGTTAGACCAAACACTTACCTCAATTCTGCGGGCCACTCACTGCTCAATTATAGCTTTTCCTTTCGAATTCACCTCCAATACACTCGAATCTAATCATAATTAGCTTAATATCATAAATTAATGCTAAAGGAAGTAACTTTACTGAAAATTATGATTTTTCCTAAGTTTTCTAAAAAACAATTATAACCCGACCCCCGGGCCCGCTTGGTTAAAACTCGGAGTTCGGACCAAATTACATTTATCCATTCACCCCCGGGACCGAATATGCAATTAGTTTCGCAATACGACCCCAATTCGAGGTCAAAATTTGATTTTACAAAATTCCCTAATTCTACCCAAACCTTCAATTTTTACCATGAAAACTCTTGATTTTTGATAGAAAAGTGATGAAAAACATTGAGTAATTGAAAGATTAGAGTTTTGAATTATTTACCAACACTTAGGGGATGAACTTGGGTGAAGAAAATCGCCTCCAGGTCTTTGTAGTTCAAAAAATGGTGAAAAATAGGTTTCGTCCGTCTCAAAGTCTGTTATTAAATCGCTGGACAGGCCTTCATCGCGTTCGCGATGAGCCTGTCGCAATCGTGGAGGGTATGGCCCAATGGCATTCGCGATCGCGGTGACTTGAACGCGTTCGCGTAGTGCTAGGCCTAGTGTACTTCGCGATAGTGGAGCCGCATTCGCATAGGGTAGGCGGCTCCCCCTCCCCCAGGTCCATTTACTCTTCGAGTTCGCGATAGCCTGGACACGTTCGCGAAGAGTAATCCCCCCAGTGCTTCGTGTTTGCGGCTGGGGTTATGCGTTCGCATAGCATAAAACGACCCCCCAACTAAATTACTCTACGCGTTCGCGAGTGACTCCACGAGAACGCGATGAACATTTTATATGTGCACTAGTAGTAGCAAAAACTAGCAACTTTTCTAAGTGCAAAACATCACGTGGCCTATCCGAAACTCACCCGAGCCCTCGGGGCTCTAAACCAAATATGCACGCAAGTCTAAAAAAATCATATTGACTTGCTTATGCGATCAAATCATGAAAATAACATCTAAAACTATGAATTAAACCTCAAAACTCATCACTATTTCTCAACCAGATGTCCGAATCACGTCAAATAAACTCTGATTCTCACCAAAATTCACAGATTGTACTTAAATACTATAACAAATTTGTACCGGGATCCGGAACCAAAACTACGGGCCCGATACCAATGGTTTCAAACGTTAATTCGTTTCTTTATTTCATTAATAATTCAACAAAATAATTTCTTTCAAAAATTGATTTTTAAGGCTTAGGACCTCGGAATTCAATTTCGGGCATATACCCAAGTCCCATATTTTACTGTGGACCTCCTCGAATCATTGGAACACAGATCCGGGTCCATTTACTCGAAATGTTGACCAAAGTCAACTAAAACCAAATTTTAACTTTAGAATTTACTATTTCTTATATTTTCACATAAAAGCTTTTCGGTTTCACGCCCGGACTGCGCACGTAAATCAAAGTAATTAAAATTAATATTTTTATGGCTAATAAGCCTAGAACGGAGTCGTAATTCGTAAAATGACCCCTTAGGTCATCACACTTAGACTCATGCAAGGTTCGGGACAGGGCTTAGTCCCATGCAACGAACAAATAATAGATGATAGCGGAGTATTTATTAGCTGGAAGTGAGTTTGGTATCTTTGTTGTCATGAACGATGTGATTTAAAGGTGTGCATATTCCTTGTTCCTGCATTCAAAGAAAAATCGTGAGTTCTGTAGAGGGGAGGTCGGTTCGTGCCTTCGTCGGCTTGCTTGATTTGCTTCACTTTGTCTGAAGATCCTGTTCAAACTATTAGGGCAGCATTTGCTAAAGCAGAGTTTATTTCAAAACATGCATGCATAGTTTTTAAAGACACTGTAAAATATAGTTTAGAAATTGGTTAAATGAACCAGTGACTGTGACACGATCAAAGACACCACGACTTCTTTTGCCGTAGAATTTTGAGGGTCCTCCTCAAAATTCTGCCCCAGTTAACTAGACAACATTTATGGCTGCTCCATATACTGCGATTGGCTGAACATGCTTCGGAATTTTGAGGGTCCTCCTCAAAATTCTGCCCCAGTTAACTAGACAACATTTATGGCTGCTCCATATACTGCGATTGGCTGAACATGCTTCGGAATTTTGAGGGTCCTCCTCAAAATTCTGCCCCAGTTCTGATTGTGGGGAAAATAAATTTCTTATTGAATTGTTACCGAACCCACAAGGCTGCCTACGTATCCCCTATTAAACGGGAATCAGGTTGAGCGTAGTTCAGTTTACATCATATGAGGAAACATAAATAGTTTACACGTAATATCGCTTGACTGCATTTGAATTAATTGGCTTTTGCAAGATTTCTCCATCCATTTCTGCGAGTATGAGGGATCCTCCTGTCAGTACTTTGTGAACCATGTAAGGACCTTGCTAGTTGGGAGAGAATTTCCCTTTGGCTTCATCTTGATGGAGAAAGATCTTCTTCAATACCAGCTGCCCCGGTGTGAACTGTCTTGGCTTGACTTTTTTGCTGAAGACTCTGGACATTCTGTTCTGATAAAGATTTCCGTGACATACCATGCTCATCCTCTTTACGTCTATGAGGTCTAGTTGCTCATAACGACTTCTTATCCATTCTGCGTCATTGAGCTCATCTTCTTGTATGATTCTCAAAGAAGGAATCTCCACTTCGGCGGGAATAACAACTTCAGTACCATAAACCAGCAAATAGAGAGTTTCCCGGTTGATGTGCGGACTGTGGTACAGTATCCTAGTAAGGCGAACGATAGCTTCTCGTGCCATTGTTTATGATTTTCTACCATTTTCCTCAATATCTTCTTGGTGTTCATGTTGGCGGCTTCCACAACTCCATTCGTTTGAGGTCTATATGCTGTGGAATTCTTGTGCTTGATTTTGAAAGTCTCACACATGGCTTTCATCAGATCGCTGGTGAGATTGGCGGCATTGTCAGTGATGATGGACTCTGGAACTCTGAACCGACAAACAATCCGGTCGCGGACAAAATCCACAACGACCTTCTTAGTCACAGCTTTGTAAGATACGACTTCAACCCATTTGGTGAAGTAATAGATAGACACTAAAATAAACAGATGCCCATTTGAGGCGGTGGGCTCGATTGGAACAATGACATCCATTCCCTAAGCGGCAAAGGGCCAAGGTGAGATTGTTGCATTAAGCTCGTTTGGCGGCACTTTTATCATATCTGCATGTACTTGACATTGGTAACACTTCTGAACATACCGAATGCAATCTGTTTCCATGGTTATCCAAAAATAACTGGCCCTGAGTATCTTCTTGGACAAGCAAAATCCATTCATATGCGGGCCGCAGGTCCCGACATGTATCTCCTCGAGCAACTTAGAAGCTTCCTTTGCGTCGACACACCTTAATAGTCCTAGATCAGGAGTTCTTCTATATAGGGTTCCTCCACTGTGGAAGAAATGGTTGGACAATCTCCGAAGCGTGTGTTTTTTAGTATGGTTTGCATGCTATGGGTATTCTCCCTTTGCCAAATACTCTTTGATGTCATGAAACCAAGGCTTCCCGTCTGTTTCCTCTTCGATGTGAGCACAATATGCCGGCTGATTACATATCCTTATTGGGATAGGATCGATGAAATTCTTGGCTGGATGTTGTATCATTGATGACAAAGTGGCCAATGCATTAGCAAACTCATTCTGAATTCTGGGAACATGCCGAAACTCTATCTTTGTGAATCGTTTCTTCAATTCCTGCACATGGTGCATATATGGCAATATCTTGGAATTCTTGGTTGCCCACTCTCTTTGTATCTGCTGCACGAGCAAATCTGAATCGCCGATTACTAGCAGTTCCTAAATGTTCATGTCAACAACCATGTTGAGCCCTAGTATGCAAGCTTCGTATTCTTCCATGTTGTTGGTGCAGAGGAATCTGAGTTTCGAAGACACCGGATAATGTTGGCCAGTTTCTGATACCAAGACGGCTCCAATGCCGACTCCTTTGAAGTTCGCCGCTCCGTCAAAGAACATTCTCCAACCGTTGTAGGCTTCAACAATGTCTTCTCCCACGAATAGTACTTCTTCATCGGGAAAATATGTTTTTAGGGGTTCGTATTCTCCTCCCACAGGGTTTTCAGCAAGGTGATCTGCCAGTGCATGTCCCTTGACTGTCTTCTGAGTTACACAGACAATGTCGAATTCGCTCAACAGGATTTGCCACTTAGACAACTTCCCAGTGGGCATGGGCTTCTGAAATATGTACTTCAAGGGATCCATTCTTGATATGAGATATGTTGTATAAGCACAGAAGTAATGCCTCAGCTTCTGAGCTATCCAGGTCAAAGCGCAACAGGTACGTTCTAGCAGAGAGTACCGTGCTTCATAAGGAGTAAACTTCCTACTCAGGTAGTAGATGGCATGTTCTTTTATCCCTGTCTTATCGTGCTGCCCCAGAACGCAGCTGAAAGCTCCATCTAGCACTGCAAGGTAGAGTAGCAGTGGTCTACCTGGCTCTGGCGGGACCAAGACTAGTGGTGTTGATAAGCACTCCTTGATTTTGTCAAAAGCCTTTTGACAATCTTCGATCCAACTAGCCGCTGCGTCCTTCTTCAACATCTTGAAAATTGGCTCACATATTACCGTAGACTGGGTTATGAAACAACTCATGTAGTTGAGGCGTCCCAGGAAACTCATCACATCCTTCTTGCTTTTATGTATTGGTAACTCCTGGATGGATTTGACCTTTGATGGATCCAATCCGATTCCCCGGCGGCTGACGATGAATCCGAATAACTTTCCGGCAGGAACCCCGAATGCATACTTGGTGGGGTTTAGTTTCAGGTTGTACAGTCTATCAAAGAATTTTCTTTAGTACTCTATATGATCCGTGGCCTTCTTCGATTTGATGATGACATCATCCACGTACACCTCTATCTCCTCATGTATCATGTCATGAAAAATAGTATTCATGACCCTCATGTAGGTGGCCCCAGCGTTCTTTAGGTCGAACGATGTCATCTTGTAACAGTACACCCCCCATGGTGTAATGAAAGTTATTTTCTCAGCGTCCTCCTTGTCCATCCAGATCTGATGGTAACCGGCGAAACGGTCTACAAAGGACTGGAGTTCATGCTTAGCACAATTTTTGATTAAGATGTGTATGTTTGGAAGTGGGAAATCATCCTTTTGGGATGGCTCTATTGATATCCCGATAATCGACACAAACCCTAACTTTCCCATCCTTCTTCGTAATTGGCACAATGTTGGCTAAACAAGTTGGATATTCAACTACCCTGAGGACCTTGACTTTGATCTGCTTAGTTACTTCCTCTTTGCTTTTCAGGCTCATATCAGGCTTGAATTTCCTGAGGTTCTGCTTTTCGGGCGGACACATTGGATTTGTGGGCAACTTGTGGGCCACAATGGATGTGCTTAATCCGGTCATATCGTCGTATGAACATGCAAATATGTCCTCGTACTCCTTCAAGAATCGAGTGTATTCCACTTTCTCTGACGGTGACAGATGGATGCTGATGCGGGTCTCCTTGACGATTTCAGAATCTCACAAGTTAATTATCTCAGTTTCGTCCAGGTTGGACTTAGGCTAGTTTTCGAAGTCCTCTACTTCTCTGACGATTTCCTCGGGTATCGAATCCTCTTCTTCTGAATCATTGTCCTTTTGTCGCGTTGTCTCATTACATGTCACAGTTGTCGGTTCATCGAGATAGGAAATAATATTGCTGTAGGGATAAAGATATGGAAAAGTAGTAATAATAAAACATTAGGTCATTTAAAGCGTCAAACAAAATGATTTTCAATAATTCAAATAATGTTTTGGTAACATTGAAGATATTATTTAAACAAAATGACAGAAAAGGGAAATCATTTTTCTTAGAAAGAAAAAATAATAAACAATGTTGTTCAGCCTTGCTACCCTGGGACTCGTCGGGCCCTGGACGGTCTGACAGACCAGTTCTTGAGGAATGTTTTTCTCTCCACAGCTCGGATAGTAGGGCCTTCCTCCTCCTCCTCCTCCTCGACAATTACATGATAATCCATATCATCATCCTCCAAGAATAGATTCCTCAATGCCGCCAATGCTTCTTCCTCCTCTGATCCCCATATAATATCGACCTAATGGAAGGTCTGACTCAGGTGTTGCACAGGTTGCTCAAGTGGATAGTATGGACCACGCCACAGTGGTGACCAATTATAAAATTCCTGCCATGTGTACTGATATCCTAGCCCAAAAGTGGTACCATGGTGCTTTGGTTGTATCGGCTTGGAGATGCCCTGGAGATTTTTACCAAGCCCCTAGCCAGGCTCATATCCTTTCCATGATAGCTTGCTTGTTATCTTGCTACTCCACCAATTATCCTTCTCGATTGCGTTGACCCGTTCAATACGATGGTAGGTTTCTCCACCTAACCTTCTTCTGTTTTCAACCATCGGTATGGTCTGAATAGTGTAAATGGGGTTGCTCCCATCTCCATGGATAATTACTTCCTGGTGATTCCACTCGAACTTCACGGCCGGATGCAAAGTTGATGCTACAGACCCAACGACATGTATCCATGGTCGACCCAACAGCATATTGTAAGAGGCGGATATGTCCAGTACATGAAACTCAAAATCAAACCATGTAGGACCCATCTGCAGGCAGAGATTAGTCTCTCCAATAGTAGTCCTTTGCGACCCATCAAATGCTTTTACATTCATCGTTCCTTCCCGTATCTCATGTAGGCCTTTGCCCAACCTCTTCAATGTTGTTAATGGGCAAATGTTGAGGCTGGATCCTCCATCGATCAGAACTCTGGCAATGAACTTGTCTTCACATTGCACTGTAATGTGCAACGCCTTGTTGTACCCTCGGGTGTCAGCTCATCCTCGTGGAAGGTGATTTTGTGGCTTTCTAGCACCTGCCCCACCATATTGGCCATTTCTCCGCTGGTGATGTTATTGGGCACATATGCTTCATTTAACACCTTCATTAGAGTTTTCTTATGTGCCTATGAATTCTGTAGCAGTGACAGGATAGATATTTGAGCAGGAGTCTTGTTCAAATAATCGACGATTGAATACTCCATCGCTTGTACTTTCCTCCAAAAATCATCTGGACCGGTTTCAATAATGGGTAGTTTGTTGGAGGCCTACTTACTAGATTCTCCCAAATTCTCTTGTGTATAAACCCGTCCTGTTCTGGTCATCCCTTGCGCATCACTTGATTCCTCCATTTTGCCTTTCCTTTTCTTCTAGCTTCGGCCACATAATCAGCTTTTCTGAAGGGCGGTGTGGTTGACACGGTCACTATGAAAGGTGTGGCTAGTTCCACCTCAAATGGAACAGGTGCAGTTGCAGGCGGTGCTACCTCAACCTCAAATGGAACCGATGCGGTTACCTCAACCTCAACTGGTGGCTGTATCTGCACCACAATAGGATTGCGCGTGACTGTGGGCTTCTTAGGATCGCCACCCTCTTTGATAAGTCCAATTGATCCCTAGGTATCCCATTCCTTATCTGTTTCTATCACATTGATCCCTTCACCCATATCATCTAGAAAAGGATTGTTGCGTACGTTGGGTGTAGCTTCCTTCGCCTAGATGACCTTATTATCAATCAAGGTCTGGATCTTATCTTTCAATGTCCGGAACTCGTCAATAGTGTGCCCTGTCATACCAGAATGATATGCACAAGTTTTATTCGGATATACCCATTGAGATGAATTTTCCATGGCCACGACAGGAATAGGGGTGACATAACCAACAACCTTCAACCTTTCATACAATTGGTCAATGGGTTCGCCAATGGCAGTGTATTGCTTGGGTGGTTTACGGTCAAAGTTAGGCCGGGGTCTCGGGTAGTTTAGACGAGTTGGAGTTGACTGAAAATAGGATGGTTGGAATTATATGTGTGGTAAGCAACGGCTGGTTGGGAATATCTAGGAGGTGATGGCTGGTATGTGGGTGGAGGTGTTTGGTATGAGAATGGAAGGGTCTGGTATACAAATGGAGTTTTGGGTCCTTGGGCAACCATTACTGTTCCCACATCCTTCTTCTTCGATATACCACCTGATTGTAATGCTTTGTTCGTGGCTTGCAGCGCCTCAAAATTTGTCACCATACCGCTTTTAATACCCTATTCAATCCTTTCTTCGAGTTTGATGATATCGTAGAACTTATGATTTTCAATAACCATTAACCTTTCATAATATTGTGGATCATGTGCCCTGACGAAGAACTTGTTCATATGTTCCTCGTCTAATGCTGACCTGACCTTGGCTGCCTCCGACCTCCACCGGGTAGCATACTCGCGGAAGGTCTCAGTTGGCTTCTTCTTTAAGTTCTAGATATAGAAGACATCTGACGCATTCTCTGTATTAAACTTGAACCTGTCCATGAATTCAGACGCCATGCTCACCCAGTTGGACCCCTTCTTAGGATTCTGGCTTATGTACCAGGACAGGGCATCTCCGATAAGACTCCTCATGAAGAGCTTCATTCGGATCCTTTCATCTTTTCCGACCCCCACGAGGTTGTCACAATAAGTTCTCAGATAGACCTTGGGATCACCTGTTCCGTCAAACATTTTGAACTTGGGAGGTTTGTAACCCTCTGGTAATTCCACATCGGGTTGTATGCATAGATCTTCAGATTTCAGACCCTCTATCCTTTTACCTCCTTCAACGCCCTGAACCCCACTTGTCAACTTCTTGAGCTCCTCAACCATGTTCTTGATGAGTAGGTCCTTCTCAGCGGATTCTAGTGTATAGGATATGGGTTGAGTGGAGTGAGGTAGGATTTTCACGTATATATGGTTGTTTTGGTGAACGCGAGGTTGGGTATAATGATGATCATTGGTGGATTTTTGGGGTTCAGGAATGATTTGTGTGGTATTTTGGGGAGTATGGTAGGTGGTTTGCTAATAATGTGGAGGGATAGTTTGATTCTGCGGTGGGGTTGTATAATGGTGAGGTGCGGGAGGATTTTGTGGGCGTTTGTTAGTTCTGTTTTGAGGTGGTAGGGGGTTCTGGGTGTTTGAGTGGTTGACGTCTGGGATGTTGAGTGTGAGGGAGAGCTTTGCTAAGTTTCGGACCTGCTCAAGCTCACCCTGAAGTTCTAGTATTTTCTGCTCAAGCCGTGAAACCGCGTCATTTGGGGCCTGAGTACCCCGACCATCGGAAGCTTTAGCATTCTCAACATGTGCATTGTTGTCTTTTCTTGTGTCGTTTAGATCATCCATATTTGCTTTTCCTTTTCCTTTTGGTGGACTAGGAGGAGGAGAAAGTGGAGGGCCCCTGGATCTAGTATGATAAGTTGATGCGAGTAGTATGCGCGAACCAACCTTTGGGGAACGAGAATAATCAAAAGAAAGCAAAAAACAAAAAGGTAGTCAAGTCAGTAAGAGTTATGAAAAGAGTATTTGCAGTATTTAAACACATATTGCAGAAATGTAAATTCACGTCCTAATTTGGGATCCTCGTTGTGCCCGAGGTAGGCCTAGCGACAAGTTGATTTGGAGAACTTAAGTGCCAATAAATGCCTCATTTCATTAATGTAAAAATAGATAAATCCAAAATGACACTAAGATAATAAAAGATAAGTCACTACTGGCACTTGACCTTATTACGTTTGGAAAAGCAAATAAATCAAATCTACTCGGTACCAGAAGGACCTTCCCCAAGCTTGATCTTCCTAACTCCATCGATCAGGTTCCCCAGTTCGCGTAGGACCAATAGCAGGTAAACTCTTACTAGATGTCCTCCCTCGCTTCCTTCATCATTCTGGAAGTCGGCAACCCTCTTTCTTGTCTTTTCTTCCAGCTCCATCAAACCCTGCTCCAGATATTCTACCATTTCTTTGGAGGTGATAGCCATTTCCCTCCATTCATTGATCAATCTCATGTTTGTCTCGTGTATCTCCTGATGTTCGGCCTCGGAGTCATGAATCCTCTTGCGCAATTTGTTGTATTTTACTTGGGTCTCAGCGTCTTCATCTATGAACCTGTTTCCCCGACCGATTCCTGGATCAACTATCCCAGCTAAGCTGTTCTCCAAGCATGCCGTGTAAAGGGGTACATGTCCCACATGATACCTGCTTGGCTCAATGGTGTCCTTTTACACAATGATCTTTGAGTGCCACATATGCTGAGCTTGGCATTTGTAAGGGATGTCGTCATCCTGAAGATCTGCCCGGAAATGACTCATCTTCGCAACCCGCGGTATGATCTGCTTCCTGCCTGCTTGCCTCATAACCCTGATGGGAACACAAGGGTATATTCCCCTTAACTCGATCAATACCAATTGAGGATCATCCCTAAACCTGATGATGAAATCGTCAGTAGGGAACCATTCAAACATCTATTGGACCTGATCCTTAGTCAAATTGTCGAAGAACTCCACCCATTCCTTATCTCTTTCTGGTTGAGCAAACCGTCCGGGATATAGGTCATCCTCTTGGGGTGATGGAAAGCTATATGATCATTCCATTCCCTTCGTGGAAACTCTTGACGATATTGACCCTTTTGGATATGCTCCAATAACCAAAGCTACAACAACAGATTGCTACCTTCGAAATATTTGAAACCCTTCTGGCAGCGGTCCAAAGCCCGGTAGATGTCAGTTATGATCATATGGACTATGGTGTATGTTTGTCCCTCGATTCCTTCCATTAAAGTTTTGGCTACCATAGCCACTCTGGTGTGAATTCTATCCCCTTTCATTGGGAACACTATCACGCCCGGGAAGCAAACAACGAACACAAAACTCTGCGGTGAATATGACCCAAGGAAGTGATAGAGAAATCATCATGGAAAATACGGTAGGACTTACTATGACCGTATCGTTCATACAAGTAGTCAAAGAGTACATAAGATTTCTTTAAGCACTCCAAATTAGCATTTTTTTTCCAGACCCATCACCTTCAAAAATCCTCTACCAATGCGATTTTCTAGAACCAATAAACCAGGGTTGTCCCAAGGTAGCCCATCAAATCTCTCTATTTCTTCTAGGAGCGAGGTCATTTCTATGTTCCCAAAGTGAAACACAGACCTTTCACTATCCCAGAACATGGTTGCAACTTCAATCAACATATTGTTTGGCTGGATGTCTAACAGAGAAGGCAAATTTCCAGGACCTTCTTCACATGTTTCTTTTCACTCGAGGAAAGATCTTCCCACCAATCCAGTACCAGTGGTGGTATATTACGGACTGTGCTGAACCTGGGGACCTCGTGCCTCATTTACTGCAAAAAAAATAAGGTTAGGACCTTTTCCCCCTCTTGATTTGAATATTTATACATCCATGATTAGCATATTGGCACTTACTTCTCCAAAATTAATGCACAAAAACGTGGTTGCGTCCGTTGGGATTATGGAAACCCCAGTGGACTTTTGGACAAGGTTTGTCTTAAAGGGTTATTATGTGGACAACATATTAACCCGGATAGGTTTGACCATGATGCATGTACAGTTATAATCAGAGTAAGGTTGCTATGGGGGTCTAGACTGGTACCCTCAAGCGGACAACTTGAGGGGGAAAGGCACGAAACTATCGATTGCACCCCTGATCGACTAGTTTTACCGTAAATAAGTCTTTCCAAATTTAAAGGGTGATATATAGGAAGAACACAAACACTCATCAAGCATTGATATAGGATTGATTACACACGAGTGTAATATGATGTTGAGGTTGATTTATGCAACAGTAAATAGTATGTTGTCACGTATTTGCACGTTAGAAATGATAAATGTGGTATTTAATAATTGAAAGACGCTTAAGAAAGAAAACAAGGAGACAAATCAGTTTCGTAGTAAAGGAAATCATAAATGCTTGAAAATAGACAATTAAATTCACATAAAGGGGAAAGGGAAAGGGTGCATGTATTGACAGGATAAAGCATGCTTCAGACTAATTCACATAAACAAGTTTGTCATGGTAGGAGCCTAGATATCCCCAGCAGAGCCGCCATGCTTTCAGTGCATAAAAATGATTTTAAATAATTACTAAATATTATAAAAATATAAAAAGCTATTTTCTAGTGAAATAATGTAATTATGCACACATGGGCTATTATTGCAAGGTTATTGCGATTATAACCCTAAAAATATAAATGTAGTTGTTCATGAAATAATTAGAGCTTAGTATGAATATAAATGATAAAATTAAGCAATAAAATTATTATAAAACCCTTTGTGATGATGTTAGTAATTATTTATATAATAAAATACTGGGATAAATTGATTAAAAATCCTTAGAAAAGTGCAGAAATTATGGGAAGATAATAAATGATGCTCATGCATTGTTTTGAAGATATATATGTAGGGAAAAATTGGGTATCAACAACCACGATAGGCGCCATCACGACCGGGTTGGTTTTGGGGTCGTGACAAGTTGGTATCACATCCTAGGTTACATAGGTCTCACGAGTCATGAGCAGATTTAGTAGAGTCTTGTGGATCGATACAGAGATGTCTGTACTTATCTTCGAGAGGATGCAGAACCTTTAGGAAATCCCACATTCTTGAATTCTTATCATGCGACATTGATTTAGCTTGATATAAGGCTCTCATGTGGTTCGGGCCCAGTCCGGGATCAGCCCAAGCCCGCGAGCCCACATGGGCTTGGGCTAAATGGGCTGGCCCGTATGGTCCGGGTCCAGGCGGTCCTAGGAGCCCACTGTGGGCCGGTCTAACATGGAGGAACCGTGAGCCCGAGATCGGTTGGTGGGCCTGGGCCGGTTCAACCGGGCCTAACGATCCTAACGGGCCCAACAACTATTTTAAAAATAAAAAAAATAAAAAAATAAAAATTGGCCAACGGTTGGAAGTTTAAAAACTAGTCGTTGGCCTTCCAATTAAGCCGTTTGGCTTTTAAAAAAATAGCCATTTGCCCCCAAACTTTTTATAATTAATAATTACACTTTTCCCTATTCTCAACTATAAATACCCCCTCATTCTTTCATTTTTACTCACAAAATCATCAATCTCTCTCTAATTTTCTTCTATAATTGCTTACTTTATTATTTTATTTGTAAAAAATTGTGAAGTTGGTGAATTGAAGTATTCAAGTCTTCCATGATATACAATTTTCAAGAAGTTGTTCGTCAATTCAGTAAACTCGTTCCAACTCTTAAGTTTTAATATTATAGTTTTGTTTATTTTATTTTGTATAATTATAATTAATATGACCTTTTCTTTGAAAAAAATCTTTGGTGGTAAGGAAAAATCTAAAATTGGTGAATCTAGTGGCCAAGCTACTACTCCTCCCCCGGTTCCCCGACCCAAACATGTTACCCGTCCTCCTCCACATGTTATTCTTGATAGTGATAACCCTTGTTTTCAATTTACCGATAGTCAATTTTACCATGATATTGCACCAGGTCAACAATTAAATGATGAATATATGAATGCTTTTTATGGTAATCCAACTATTGATGAAATTGATGAGGAAAATGATGATTTAGATGAAACGCAACCGGATTTAGATGATACACTTACTAGTCCTGTTGTTGAAGTTAACCCAACTGATAATAATCCAAATGATGCCCTGCCTGACCCTCCTGTAGTAACCCCTACTTTTAATAGACAACCTTCTAGACGGTGCGAAACATCTCTTGTTTGGCACTTTTTTATTCAACTAAGAGATCAAAATAAGGTTAAGTGTAAAACTTGTGGGACTTTGATGGCTCATAAATTTACTGGAGACAGTAGCGGTACGGGTAGTTTGACTAGACACATAAAGACACACCCTAGAGATAAAGCTAGATTTCTTCAAATGAAAGCTGCGCAAGAAGGGACAAGTGTAGGTACTCATGTTAAACCTAGTTCCGGGTCAAATCTAGTTCAGCCGGAAATTAAAACTGTTACCAGTGGTATTTTATATTACGATCCAAATAAAGATCGTGAAGAATTGGCAAAAATGGTAATTGTTATGTGCTTACCATATAGTTTTCCTTCTAACCCTCACTTTGTGCATTATATTAGAAAAGTTTTTAATCCTACTTATAAAGGATGGCCTCGCACAACCGTAAAGAGCGATATTTATAAATATAAACATGAATATGAATAATATTTGCGCCATTTATTTACTCATATAAATTATCGCGTTGCTATTATTACTGATATTGGTAGAAGTGGGAATGACTGTGATTATCTTACTGTTGCCACTTATTGGATTGATGAGGAATGGATAATGCAAAAGCGCATTATTGCTTATAGAATAATTAATTCACGTCACACAGGTAAGTTTATTGCTAACACGGTTGCAGATATTTGTAGATATTTTTGCATTAGAGATAAAATAATGTCAGTTTCAATGGATAATGCTTCTAGTAACACTAATGCTATAGGCTTGCTTACAACTACACTAAATCCTGCATTTAATAATATTTTCCATGTTAGATGTATTTGTCATATTTACCATTTTATCGTCGGTGATGGTATGCAAATTTTAAATGTTGAAATTGAAAAGGTTAAAAAGGCTCTTAATTGGCTTTTTTATTCAAACCGTAGAAGTAGACTTAGAGAATATTTTAAAAAATGTGATGAATTTGGCCTTAGAGAAAGAAATGTTCCTAAACCTTGTCCGATTAGATGGAATTACATGTATGAAAGTTTAGTTGTTGCATATGAATATAGAAATCCAGTAAACGCAACGTTTAATGCTCGTGATGATGATGATGATGATGATGATGAGCACCTTACAAATCAGGATTGGACTAATGTTAAAATTCTTGTAGAATTTTTAGAACAATTTCATGTTGCTACAAATGAATTATCTGGGCAATATTATCCTACTATTTCTAACTGTTTAGTTTATATTGCAGAACTTGCAAATTTGTTTACTCAATTTTCAGAGGGTGGGGTAATTTATCAACTTGTTATTGATTCTATGAAAGATAAGTTTAAAACATATTTTTTCCCTATCCCCCATATTTATGGTGTTTCTGCCATGTTAAATCCTACCATGAAATTAGGAGGTCCTCACTTTTGGTATACAAATATTTATAAGGCTTTATCACTTTCAGATGAGGAATTTGCTACACTTGCAGATGCAAAAGTCTCAATTAAATAAATGCTCAAACAATTTATAATGCTTATCAACTTGCCTTAGGTCATGCTAGACCAAATGTTCCAACTCCTACTTCGTCTAGTTCGCAATCATCTAAAAGAACTGCGAGACTAAAAGTACTTAGTTCTTGGAAGGGGTTCAGGGGTTCTCAAGGTGATAATATTGGTGATAGTTCACAACTAAATGAGCTTCAAATTTATTTGTCGCAGGGACTTGAATAAGAGAATCCCGACGGCTCTTTTAATGTTGCTCCTTTAATATTTTGGAATGGTGGAAGGACAAAGAAAAACACTATCCAGTTCTTTCAAGGATGGCTCGAGATATTTTAAGTATTCAAGCTTCAACAGTGGCATCAGAGAGCGCTTTCAGTCAAGCGAGACTTCAAATCGGTGATCATAAAGCGTCTATGAGGGAGAGCTTGAAAAAATCAGTACTCTTCAGAGATTGAATCCGTTCTGAAAAAAGAAATTTTGGACTTGCTGAATCACAACCGGAGATAGACGAAGCTTATGAAGAAATGCTAGCGGAACTTGCGGAGGATGTTGCTTCGCCCGGAAGCGGTGATGAACAAGCTTTTTTTCCGCCACCACCAATGGAAATTTCTCCGAACCTTGAAGGATTTATGAAATTTGTTAGAGATAATATGTAACTTGTATTTTGGCACATCTTCATTAGTTTTTTTTTGCTTTTAATGGCGGTATTAGCACCTTGTTGTGCTCATTCCATTGGGGGGAGGAAGACTAATAAAGATATTGCCATTTTTTGTTAATGTCGTAATAATAAAAATTATAAGGCATTTCCTTAAATATTTCTTTATAATTTTTTTGTGTTTAAATTTGAATTACAAGATTTAAGTCACAATTATAGAATATAATTTACAATAAATTGCCTCAGATCATATAATATAAATACATTAAAATTTTACTTTTTTTAAAATTGGCCAACGGTTGGAAGTTTAAAAACTAGTCGTTGGCCTACCAATTTAGCCGTTTGGCTTTTTAAAAAATAGCCATTTGCCCTCAAACTTTGTTTTAACCCCAAACTTTTTATAATTACACTTTTTTCCTATTCTCAACTATAAATACCCCATCATTCTTTCATTTGTACTCACAAAATCATCAATCTCTCTCAATCTCAAACTCAAATTGAAGTCTTCAAGTCTTCACTCATCTCTCATTTCTCAAACTCAATTCTCAATTCAAGTTAAATCATGTCCGGTGATTCTAGAGTTAGCCCATTTGTTCGGGAATACTTAATGTGGTAGAAGAAAATGAAGAATTTACATAGTAAAATGCAAGAACTGTAGTCGAGTCTACACTTGGCGTCCAAAGTTGGAGGGCACGGGCTTTTTAAGGAGGCATATAATAAAGAGTTGTATTGCGCGTTCTCCAGACATTCGTATTTAAAATTTAAAATTTATTTCAAACAATTTGTGTTATTTTAAAATTATTAGACGTATTATGCTTAATGTTGTAGTTTGTTAGATTAATTTGAAGTATTATTAATTTATTATGCAATGATAAGTGCAGGTTTGAATATCTCTTTACAATTTATTTGTGTTTAAATTTGAATTAGAATATTTAAGTCACAATTATATAATATAATTTACAAGAAATTGCCTTAGATAAAAAAATTCAAAAAGAAAATAGCTTGGAACACTTAGGCCCGTTTAGGCCCAGCCTATTTATCCCGGGCCCATATGGGCTTAGGCCCATAGTAGGCCGGTTCCACCCTACAGGACCGCTAATCCCGAGATCGTTTGTCCCGAGACCGTTTGAGCCTAGCCCGCTAGAGCCCGAGAGAATTTGGACCGGCCCGTTTAGCCCATTTATGCCCAGTCCCGGCCCAGATAACAGCCTTAGCTTGATATATAACTCTTGAAATTCCTTCCACGCGTTCGTATGCGCGCGTGAGTGCTCGGTATCAATTGTGCATCGACAGCTTGTGATTCCCTAAGAGGCGGGATGTTATTTTTGTGTGTTGATGTGGGACCGTCTGGAGGACTTGTGGCCAGGTTTTGTTTGTGGCTTGAGTGCTGAAATTTCGATTGTGTGAGCACGTGCATTTGGGACTTATATGTCTGTTGTGTCTTCTGTCGTGGGTTGACGTATGGCCTCGAGTTATGGATGTATGGAAGGACCTCTCATGTAGTTTAGTTATGAAGTGAAGTGGATCTTCATGTTGTGCTATGAGTTCTTGGTAGTGTCATGTGGGTTGACCAATGTCGTAGCAACGTTCATGTATTTGATTAACAATGTATTCCGGCCGTATTTATACTCCTTCGTTATTATATTCATTGATGACATCCTGGAGTACTCACGTAGCCAGGGGGAGCATATTCAACATTTGAGGATTGTATTACAGAGATTGAGGGAGGAGAAGCTTTATGCAAAGTTCTCCAAGGGTGAATTTTGGCTCACAGTGGCATTCTTGGGGCACGTGGTGTCCAGTGAGGGTATTCGGGTGGTCAGACGACTGTGGGAGAGCTTTCAAAAGATCAAGACTACTTTGACCACAACTCCAGTGTTAGTTCTGCCATCAGCTTTGGGTCCTTATACCGCTTATTTTGATGCCTCGAGGGTAGGCATTGGTTGTGTTTTAATGTAGGAGGATAAAGTGATTGCGTAATAGCTATGATCTTCGGAAGGGTATAGAGAGATATCAGTTTCAGGCTAAGCAGGCAGGGTTATCTCCTGCGGGGGTGTCCTGAGGATCCTTATGTTGTTTTGTAGTAGGTTCTCTTTTGCCAGTAAATGATATATGTTGCACTTTGAGTTTAGATCGCTTGTGGAAAGTGGCATGACTATTATAATGGCGAAGGAGAGATTTGCAGATAATTTGGGATATTAGATGGATTGTGTTATATGAACTTATGAAGGATTTAGTTGAATCTCACTGTGGTGTTATGACAGTAATATAGTATGGGCATTGTGAGTTTTTTTGTGTCTTTTGACATATGGCTTTGAGCTAAGTGGGGGAGTTTTCCATTGATAAGTTGATCGCGCGGCTAAGTGTCGTATCAATTTCAGTTGGAGGTATGCTGGCGAATCAGTTGTGGCTTACAAAGGTTGAGATCGGGGAGGACTCGAGTAAAGGAAATTTTGGATAGGGGTTGTGTTATGCTTTATGGGTGTATAAGAATCATGGAATGACTTGAGTTGTTATTAGTGAAGGATGTAATGTGCATGGAGAAGGAATTTCTTTTAGTTGCATTAAGGTGGGGTTACTTCCTAGGGTGTTGGAGTGCTAATGGAGCACATGTCGTTCAGTCCGTCTGATCAGTCTAATTGAGGGTTGAGCAGAGTGGATGACTCCCGAGAATGGTTCTAATGGATTCAAGATGTATATGTAACAATTGAGAAATCTTCAGGATGTGTATTTGGCTAGAAACTGAGATTCACATTGGAGGGTGTCAATACTTATGGCATTTTTATATCATTATGGATTCTACATATCAGTATCAGGAAGGTGACGGTAATGGCTTTAGATTCACAGGAAGTCTCTTTAGGGTAAGTATTTAGAATGTGGTGTTTTGGGGATAGTTGAGAGAGTATTCAGCGGCTTATGAGCCTTAGGTAATGTTTTATGCTTGGGTCTCTTGTGGTGAGTCTGGGTGGAGAATTGCAGTATTATGGCAAGGAGAAGTATCAATTCGAAGGTAATTCAGAAGGAACTTTGATAAATAGGATAACTTGGTAGTAGGTCGGATCGGCATGGTAAGGGATATGATTGGTTCTTTGGGTGTTTATGAGGTAATGAGTTTTTACAGGTGTTTCGCAATGCTCTTGGGTTTTTGGTGACCTGTGTGGCTTGGTTGAGTTAGAAGGATTCAGTACTGACGGTTTGGTGTTGTACAAATGGGATACAAAGAGTTCTTGATGGTTTCTACCACGGTTAGAGATGTATATTTTCTACTGGCGTGAGGAGCATGTGATGTATAGTGATTTTTTCTAAATGGGATCAAATGGAAAGTTCTTGGCTAGTTGAGTACGTAGTTTCGTGTGGCTCAGAATGGATCATGAAGTTCTCTTATTTATCATAGGATGGCATGGTGTATGCGATATGTTGCGTAGGGTTGAGATTTTCATGTGTGAGGTCACAGTTCAGTTTTGAAAGGAAGGTCATAAATTCTTATACAACATGGACAGTTTCAGATGACTAGGTAAATGATATCACTAATTGGTGTGGCTTGACAAGGGTATGCATTTCAGAAAGAGGGGATGTGTTTGAACTATGTTATATTTCATTAGTATTGCGACACTCTCTTGTTTGATCGACTGCTGGAGTTCAAATTTTGCTTGTGGCACAGAAGAATTTTTGAAGTATTCCTCGTGGGGTGACTGTGTAATTAGAGGAGTGTGGGAAACCAGGCGGTAGAGTTGAGATCATATATGGTGATTCGTGTGTTTTAAGGACTTGGAGATTGGGAGTTCTCATAAACATGTTATTTTGTGATTGTGGACTGTGAAGATGTGGGCAAAGCTAGTCAGATGTTAGTATGTGCCATGATTCAGTCATTGTGAACTTTCAGAGAGTTGTTTATCTATTGTGGTTGACCAGAGTTGATTTGGGGTTCATTGGTAGACCCTATATGGATGTGTGTTTCGCATCGAGTCGGATATGTTGCCTCCGAATTGCTATTGTTGTGGGAGGTGCCATTCTGCTATTGTTGGCATCTAGTGGTTGTTGAGCTTAGTCGTGTTCTGAATTGATATGTGAGTTACCCTTCTATGTTACGAGGAGTTATGATTTGTTGGTTATATGCACGTATGGTGCGGCTCTATTGGGGTCTTATAGCGGAATTTGAGCGGGAAGAGTACTGGGCATTGCTTGGTGGATGGCGTATTGGTTATGTTTTTTCGGGTTGCGTGGTGATGAGTCATTTGCTTTTCCGTGGTTATGGTAATGCACTTTGAGTACTTGATGTCGAATTGCGCATGATTATTGATTTTGAGAAAGGTAGCTTGAAGTATTTCATGTGGACCAGCGTTTGGATGGGATCACACATTATAGCGGAGTTATGTAGAGGTATGATCCTTGGTGTCGTATTCGTGTGTTTTGGTTCTACGATGTGTGCCGATCTCTTAGCATGGTGTTGTGATGGTACTTGTTAAGCTGGCGGGATAGTCCTCTAGTGTGAATCTTTCCTATGATTTGAGTACGTTTGGGATGTTGCTATTGGGTGCAAGAGTTGCACAGGTTATGGCTTTGGGTTGTATTGATGTGTCATGTCATCAGAGTGGTCGTGTTGGATGAGAAAAGGTCATTTGACCTAGAATGAATACTATCAGAATTGACTACAACATGGTTTGAAGGATAATATCGAAAGTCGGCCTAGAAATCTGCTATAGTTCCTGTCGGAGAGGAGGGGGCTCCAAGACTGGCTGATCGGACAAATGGTTTCGAGTTCTGCGTGTTTCTTTATCATTGGCAGTATATGAAAGTGTTAGAATGAGGCTTTGCTTGATAAGAGTTATTTACCGGTATTGGGTCGTTTTGAGCAGCTATTATGCTTGGGGGTTATCACTATGAGTGTTTGAGTCATGTGGTATATCATGTGATTACATATTGGTTTACGGATATGACTTGATACAACATGTTCTGACTTATTCAGTGTGTAGATGTAAGATTCTGATCTTATAGATAATTCCGGAAATGGAAAATTGGCTCTAAGGTTATGGGCTAGGGTGAATTATGAAATTTCAGTTATGTTGTGTTATCAGATCTATATGGGATAGGGTGACGTGGGATTACCCCGGGTATGTGCATGGTAATGTCACAAAGCGATTTGATATTTTTCGGAACAACTCTTGGCACATTCGAGGACGAACGTATGTTTAAGTGAGGGAGGATGTAACGACCCGACCGGTCGTTCCGAGAGTTTTAGCCCCGTTTTCCCAACTTTTGCTTCATTATGTGTGGTTCAACTCCTTTATGTTGTGTTGGGTTGATTGGCTCGGGTTTGGAGTGATTGTGGAGAGAAATGAGACACTTAGTCTCTTAAATTGGTTAATTAGTTGGAAAAGTCAACCAAAACTTGAATTATAAGTAAATGATCTCGGGATTTGGTTTTTAGGGTTCGGATGGCTTCGTTACGTGATTTGGGACTTAGGGGTGGGTTCAGAATGTTATTCGGAAGTCCGTGGTAGAATTAGGTTTGAATTGGCGAAATTAGATTTTTGGCGATTTCCGATCGGCAGTGGAAAATTAGATATCGGGGTAGGAATGGAATTCCAAAAGTTGGAATAGGTTCGTAGTGTCGTTTGTGATGTGTGTGCAAAATTTTAGGTAATTTGCACGTGGTTTGGTTGGTTTCAGCATCATTGGCGAATTTTGGAAGTTTAGAAACCCTTAGGCTTGAATTTCGGGTTAATTTGGTGTTTTGATGCCGTTTTGAGTGATCCGAGGGTTCGACTAAGTTTGTGTGATGATATATGAGGTGTTGGTATATTTGGTTAAGGCCCCGAGCGGCTCGGGATGATTTCAGATGGTTATCAAAGAGTTTGTAAATTTGGTGATGCAGCTGAAGCTGCTGATTTTGTCTTAACCGCACCTGCGGAGTTGGGACCGTAGGTGCGAGGGCCGCAGAAGCGAATAGGAGGAGCATGTGTGCAGATGGTCTTGCAGGTGCAGCTTAGTCCCTACATCTGAGATGATCGCATGCGGTCAGAATACGCAGAAGCGGAAGTGGGCTTTTAATGAAATTCCCCAGAAGCGGAAAGGTTTTCGTAGGAGCGGTCCCGCAGATGCGGGAATGGGACCGTAGATGCAGTTTTGTTGAGCAGAACCTATAAATTGGAGACTTCGCGAAATTTGGGTTATTTTCCACCATTCTTGTTCGGACGTGGAGCTTTTTGAAGGATTTTGAAGAGTGAATCAAGGGGGTTTCGTGGAGGTAAGCTACTTGAACTCAATACTCATGATTATGGTGATTTTCAGTTGTTGTTGCATGTAATTAAAAGAAAATAGGGATGAGAGTTTAAATTGAGGATTTGAGGGACCATTTAAGGTTGGATTTGACGAATTTGGTATGTATAGACTCGTGAGTGAAAGAGCTTTCTAGTTTTGTGATTTTTGTCGGATTCCGAGACGTGGGCCCTGAGGGGAGGGGAGGATTTGAGAGGATTTCGGGATTTGTGCCTAATTTGATAGTTTTCCTTGTGGAATTAATTCCATTAGTGTATATTGATGATATTGTTATGCTTGTGAATAGATTCGGAGCGATTGGAGGCCGAGTCGAGGGGCAAGAGCATCGCGGATTAGAGATTTGATCGGTTTGAGGTAAGTAATGATTGTAAATCTAATCCTAAGGGTATGAAACCCCGGATTTCACATTGTTTTACTATTTTGAGGTGACGCACATGCTAGGTGACGGGCGTGTGGGCGTGCACCATTGAGGATTGTGAATTGGTTCGTCCCTTAGCAACTATAAAGTTGCGTATCTGATTGAAATTATATGATACTTATGTGTTTTAGAAAGAATTTCTATAAATTGGGCTGAATGCTATACTTGGGCCTTGTGCCAAAGCTGTTTGGACCCTTAGGGGCCTTTTTCTTATTATCCTCCCACTGTTTTGATTTAAAAAAACCTATACTCAGTCATGCTATGTTTACTGATTTCGTAACCCAATCTTTATCACTTCGTTTTGATGTATATAAAATGTTATTTTGGGTTGAGCACCATATTTTTACTGATAGCCCAAATGGCTTGAGAGGTTTGTGACTGAGTGAGGCCGAGGGCCTGTTTTTATGAGAATATTATGGGATCGGGCTGAGCGCCGCAACATGTTGTTACTCATTCATGATTATGTGAGGCCGAGGGACTGATTGATTTATGCCACGAGGTGGATTGATGTTGTATTGATTTATGATATGTGAGAGGTCGAGTGCCTGATTGATTACGCCACGAGATGGCTTGTTATAACGCTTGGGTTGTAGGATCCCCTACGGAGTCTGTACACCCCCAGTGAGCGTGGGTACCCTGAGTGAGTGATATGATGTTTTGCCCGAGGGGCTGTTCTTGATTCAGTTGTGCTCGAGGGGCTATTTACGAGTGATTGTGAGGTATGCCTCAGGAGCCGTATGAGTGACAATGATGATTGCCCGAGGGGCTGTTTATGATTTATGTTGCCCGATGGGCTGTATACGAGTGAGTTTTTTCCCTAAGGGTCGACTATGTTTTCATCATTTTTACTCACCGTTTCATCACTTTGTTTGAAAACTGCTGAAAGATGTTTTAAATGGATTTTTCACATCTTCAAATGATTTCTACCGAAAAATCGGATTTTAAACGAGATGATTTGATTCATATACTGATTTAAAAGCATGTTGTATTCTACTGAGATCTCGTGATATGAACTGTATATGTTTTAAATGCTTGTCACTGCTGCTCAGTCTTCATTTACTTTTATTACTTACTGAGTTGGCGTACTCACATTACTCCCTGCACCTTGTGTGCAGATCCAGGGATTGCTGGACGTGCTAGTGAGTGTTGTTTTCATTCGTCACGGATCTGTTGGAGTTAGTAAGATAGCTGCACGGCGATCGCAACCCTGCTCTTCTCCGTCCTGTCTTTCTACATATTATTACTAGTTGCTTCCCAGTCGGTATATGTCTTAGTGTTATCGAACGATCATTTGTAGATGATCATGACTAGTGACAC
Organism: Nicotiana undulata; assembly: GCA_005239495.1. Classification (NCBI taxonomy): domain Eukaryota; kingdom Viridiplantae; phylum Streptophyta; class Magnoliopsida; order Solanales; family Solanaceae; genus Nicotiana; species Nicotiana undulata. The sequence continues at coordinate 17,000 of ML249346.1, read as the reverse complement.
CCCGATGTCGGGCTACTGTTGCTTTGATCTAATTATTTTTTAAAGGTTTATTGTTAAATAGCTTGATATCATCTTAAGAATGGAAAAATTGATTATTTTTGTTAGTGCGTCGGCTTGCCTAGTACCAGGATAGGCGCGCCATCACGACCGGGTTGGTTTTGGGGTCGTGACATAAGTAATAAATTGTTAAAATAGTGGTGCTTCTTTTCAATTTTTATTAATTAATTATTTCATAGCACCACTGAGAAAAATAAAAATAGATGGTAAAATGATTAAACAAATCACAGACTAATTTGAATATTATATTATTAAAATAATAAAATAAATATCGATTACTACTTTTAGTAGGATTACTTCTCGAAATGATGTATTACAAAAACAAAATATCGATTATCAAATTACTCAAATAAATAAATATGATCATCACACAATTTCTCAATCATACAAAAATAATATATCAAAAAATATCTTTGAAATAAGAGTGGGTCGGGTCCTAACGGATCGGGCCAGCATATTTTGGTTGGGTTCGATTATTAATTATTTAAGAAAGACAAAATAATAGTTCCGTTAAACTAAGGGTATGAATGAGCAAGTATTAGACGCGAGCATATTTGTGCCAAATTATTAACCACGGACATATGTGTCCTAAATAAAATAGTTCATTGACATATATGACCCTTTCCCGTAATAAAAAACTTAGAAATATAAAATCAAGGGCGTCACGATCATTTACCCACCAACACCGACGCTATTTCTATATAAAGAGTTTGATACCTAAAGCCGAAACTGCACCTACTTTAAGATCTGAACCTCCATTTTCAGCAACAAAATAAATTTACAGAAATATCAAAAAATGGATTTCGAGGGTATTCTTTTGGGTATGGGCAATCCATTGCTCGATATCTCAGCTGTTATCGATCAAGATTTCCTCAACAAGTAATGTTTTTAAACATCTTTTCCATTTTCAGTTTATTTCCTATTAAAAATTTCGTGTTAGTTGATTTAATTTCATAGATCTGGTGAATGCTAGATGTTTATTTGCCACTCATTGCTTAAATTTTGGATCTTGGATTGGGTTAATGCATTTGCTTTATATGGAGCTTTGGGTGTGTGTGTTTTGTTGTAAGAAGTAAGATTCTTATTTGAATGGCATGATTTTAACTCAGGTACGACATTAAGCCAAACAATGCAATTCTTGCTGAAGAAAAGCACTTGTCTATGTAAGTTTTTCTTTTCATCAGTTTGCATTTGCAGTTTGCTCTAATTAGTTTCTTTTTGATAAGTTTGCGCCTCTAATTAGTTTGTTCGTCATTGAATTGATATATAAATATCTGGCCGGTTAGCTTAGCTCAGCTGACTGGATTAGGTGGCAACTAGAACTTAGAGATTTTTCCAAGGGTATTCAAATTTGAAAGATGTGAAAAAAAAAATTCCGACTAAGGTTGTTCAATATGTGTTATATACCTTTAAAAACGGAATATTTTACCTATATACACAATGCAATTTTTCGACGACCCTTGTGACCATGTGGCTTCGCCACGGCAGCTAGCTTAGTGTCATTTGTGTACCATTGTTGGGATATCAGGGTAATTATTATGTGTTTAGGAATGAAAAGTATTTGCCATTTTTTTTGGATGAAGTAAGAAAATTGCATTAAAGCATCAAGAAGATGCAAGAAGTACAAAGGAGAGAGATACATAAAGACATAGTCAGCTCTACAGACAAAAACTAGGCTAAAGCTAAGGAGCTGACGAAGTCCAAAAGATATGAAAAGTATTTGCCATTTGATTCAGGCAATGATGATTTTATTCATAATGATTAATTGAATAGATTGATTTTAATATTTCTTGCAGTTATTCCTGATTTCATCTATTAAATAGTAAATGGAGTTCGTTGCTTATCCGTACTGAATAATTCTTAAACATGTAATTTTTCTACGAGCTAAAAGCATTACACTGACTCTTGAAAAACATATTTTTGGGTTTATCTTTGTTCATTTTATTTCGTACTGAAATATCAAGTCAGTTTGGAAGTCATAAATTGTATCGCCTAGCATTGTTATGGAATATGCAGTACAAATTGTTTAAGCCATATTATCGTGGGAAACGGAGACGCGCCATGATTTCCTGTCGATTCACTATAAATTGGAAATGTTAGCATTTCTCCGTTTCTTTTATAGATAGGCTTATTGCTTTCTTAAGTGCACGGCTGGTTGCAATAAACTCTCATTCAAAAGAGACTTGTATAGATACTTTTCTGGTTATAGTTAATTAAATGACGGGCCTATTATTTTCTGATATTAAAGTTGAAATATTTGCCTTATTGAATAGTTTTATGTTTGTAATACAAATATAAAGAGAGAGAAGTATTATGCTGAAGAAAAAAGTTACATCTTCTGTCTTGACAAGGAATATGCTTGTTCATACAAAATGCTGATAAAGAATTTTATACTGTAGGTACGATGAAATGACATCCAAGTTTAGTGTTGAATACATTGCTGGAGGTAAATTGCCATCACTCGATGCCTTGCCTATCAACATCTATATTGAATGATATTTGCATTGAAGATACCACGACACCCTGAACACATTTGTCTTTTCATTGTGAATTGCAGGTGCAACTCAAAATTCAATCAGAGTAGCTCAGGTGTGTTGTCATTTTTTTTCTCCCTTGGTTCTTGCATTCTTACGTGAGCTATTTAGTCCAGAATTATAACTTTCCATTTTCACTTGCAGTGGATGCTTCAAATTCCAGGTGCAACAAGTTACATGGGCTCTATTGGGAAGGACAAGTATGGGGAGGAAATGAAGAAAAACGCAAAAGATGCTGGTGTCAATGTAGATTCTTTGTCTCTAACCTTCTCCTTGTTTGGCTTTTTTTTGTGTGTGTGTGTGTGTGTGGGGGGGGGGGAATCAATATTTGCAGATTTCTGAATTTATCATTTGGCCTTTGTCTTGCTATTATTTGGAGTGATAACATGGTAACGAGAGACTTTAATTTCACGATTTTTGCATTTAGGTTCACTACTACGAGGATGAGAGTCCAACGGGTACTTGCGCTGTCTGTGTGCTTGATGGCGAAAGGTTAGTCTGGAGCAATGCTTACTGTCTTACCTCCTTGCTGTTGTACAATTAAACTCGTAGCTTATTCTGGCTGAATAGGAGGGCAAAGAAGAAAATATTAATTTCATTTAGTAAAAATTAAAAATATGACAAACTCAGTCTTCTCAAGGTTTCAAATACTTCTTATTGATGACGTTTGGAAATTAATTTATCCAGGTCGCTGGTTGCAAACTTATCAGCTGCAAATTGCTATAAGGTTGACCATTTGAAAAAACCAGAGAACTGGGCTTTGGGTAGGAATCTTTAGTCCTGCTGTTTATACGTGGAACTCTAATTTTCATGTTATATAAAACTAATGAGTGTGTCTGTACTCTGTATAGTGGAGAAGGCCAAGTACTATTACATTGCTGGATTTTTTCTCACTGTTTCTCCAGAATCTATTCAGCTTGTTGCTGAGCATGCAGCTGCCAAAAACAAGGTCTGACCGTTTGACAGTATTTGTGTTTTACTGCTTTTTGTAGAATTAGTCAAACAATCATGTAAGTTTCCACATTGTGCAGGTTTTCTCAATGAACCTTTCAGCACCATTTATCTGTGAGTTCTTCAAGGATCAACAGGAGAAAGTCTTGCCGTAAGGCCAATGTCCTTTCTCTTTAAAGTTATTTGAATGCAGACAAGTACTGATTAGGGCTTGCATCTCTTGTTTTCAGGTATATGGACTTTGTCTTTGGTAATGAGACAGAAGCAAGATCCTTCTCTAGAGTCCACGGCTGGGAGGTAATGGGTGCTTAGATTAGCTCCAGGTTTCTGAAATTGATTTGGATGTGTGTTACATAGCTAACTTGTGCTTTAATGACCAGACTGATAATGTTGAAGAAATAGCTTTGAAGATCTCGCAATGGCCAAAGGCATCAGGAACACACAAGAGAATCACTGTCATTACACAGGGTGCTGATCCAGTTGTTGTTGCTGAGGATGGAAAGGTGAAATTGTTCCCAGTTATTCCTTTGCCAAAAGAGAAACTTGTTGACACCAACGGTGCTGGTATGTGGTTTATGCTAGTTTTGCTTGTTTCTATCGCAATAGAGTTAAAATACCCATTCATTTGGTGGAAACTATATGTTTTCCCGATTAGCTGGTACTCTTCTTTGAATTCTGTTCTTACGACGTTGCATCCTTTTAACGCATTTAATCAGTTTCAAGTCTTATCTATAGAAAATTCAAAACTAAAGCTGGTAGGAACCAGAACTGTAAAATTTTGAACTATTAAAGATTCTTTGCTACTTTCTTGATCAAGAATACCCAAGAAATTACATTATTTTCTGTTTACACTTTTGTAGGTGATGCATTTGTTGGAGGATTCCTTGCACAGTTGGTCCAAGAAAAAACTATTGCAGATTGTGTCAAAGCAGGTTGTTATGCATCAAATGTTATCATCCAAAGGTCTGGTTGCACATACCCTGAGAAGCCCGATTTTGAATGAGGGATTTTCTCTATTCGCTTCTTATAGTATTTTTGATCTGGTTATGCAATGGTATATCCACATCCCACTTCTCATCCCATATGTTGTAAGGCATTTTAATTACCTTTTCTTCATCATTTGAGAATAACATTCTATTGTTGTTTATTGCAATTAGGATGATTCTATACTTTCCATAATAAGAAAGTGTTTGGGGTTAGTTTATTTCAGTTACTGCCCGTTTGTTTTAAAGCATGGAGAAAAGGTAGATGCTAGAATAGGGTAAAAATAATACGAGCTAGCCAGTTTTCGGACTGGTCATTCAAAAATAGTCAGCGTTTGAAAAGTCATTGAAAAATAGCTATTATTTTCCTGCAACATGGAAAGTTCCAGCATAATATATAGGAGATCGAGCACATTTGTATGAACTTCCAGCATATTATGTTGGACTGATATATTTGCTGGAACTCCAGATATAGAAATTTAAGGGAGTAGGGGAAGGGGGAGGGCAAAAAAAATAGAAATTTGAAAATTATAAAAAAAAAAAGTGAGGGTGAGGGTGAGGGTGGGGGTGGGGGTGGGGGTGGGGGGGGGGGGTGCGTGGGTGGTGACGAAAACAAAACCTTTTTGGAGAGAGGACATGGGGTGGGGTTAGGTGGGTGGGTGTGGGGTTGGTGAGGGTAAAGAATAGGGTGAGGAAGGTTGAGAAGGAGTTTTGGAAAATATATTTCTCTTGATAGGGAAAATATTTTCCTCCAATTGGAGGAAAATGAGTTGATGAGGAAAATATTTTCCAAACATTTAAACCAACCAAAAATGAGAATTGGAAAACATTTTCTGTAAAATATTTTCCTTCATACCAAACCAAACCAATCCCGTTATTATTTAATTTTCGTATTAAATCCCGTCAAATAATTCCGAGATAACTTGTTCCAACCAAACCACCCAATTGAGATGTTCTTAGGACCAAATTCCCTTCCACTATGCCCAATTCAAAGTGTAATCTCACTGTTGAGAATTCTACATGAGGAGGGGCGACATCTCTGACGTATAATGTATGCTTATAAGTTTGTAAAACAGATTCTCCCTAGGGAGATCCCACAAAGTACTACGTTTACTTTACAAGAGTGGACACTGACTTGTACGAGTTCATTACTCATGTGGTCACTTAATTATTCGAAATTATCTACTAAAGTCATCTTACTTTTGTTCGTAATAACAAAGTCACTTAATTATGTCAATAACACTCGTAAGGTCACTCAACTAGATTTCTCAAAATTTTGACCGTCAAATACCTATTTTACCCTCCAAATTATCAATTTTTATTTTTTATTTTTTATTTTTTATTTTTTTAGGTTTTTAATATAATAACTTTTTCTCTTTTTAATTTATATTATGGACTTACCTTAAAATAAATAAATTTTATTTATAAATTAAAAAATTAAAGTAGTATTTAAGCATATATAGTAGGTGTTTGGACATAAGAATTGTAAAATTCGAAAAAATGGTGAAATTTTTTTTCAAGTGAAAATGGTATTTGAAATTTAGAGTAATGTTTGGACATAAATTTCAGTTTGGATTGTTTTTAAGTTTTGTGAGTGATTTGAATGAATATTTTGAAAAACAACTTTTTGTAGTTTTTCAAATTTTTAAAAATTTTCAAAATGTATCTTCAAGTGAAAATTAAAATTTTTATGAACAAACACTGATTTCGAAAAAAATATTTTTTTTAAAAACTCTTCCATCAAATTTTATGTCCAAAAGGGCACATAATGTTGGAATAATAAAATATTGAGCATAGTATAAAGTTAATTAGAACAATTATTTTGTAATAATAATTTTGATGTTAACAAAAAAAAAACTCAAAATTTTATTTAAACAACTGAGAATGAAAGAAAATAAAAATTTAAAAATATATATTCCATGCACGTACCATAGAAAATAATTTATTAAAAATAAATGTATTTTTGTAAGATACATGGCATATTCATGAATATTATGCTCAATTATATTTTTATTTCGACACTATATATGCTAGAATTTTTTATTTTTTTATTTTTAAATAATATATTCTGTAGGTAAGTCCATACTGTTGATTAAAAAGAGAAAAAAAATTATAATATTAAAAAGTAAAAAAAAATAGAAGATAAAAGTTGATAATTTAGAGGGTAAAATAGGTAGTTGACAATCAAAAGTTTGATAAATCTAGTTGAGTGATCTTCTGAGTGTTATAGGCATAGTTAAGTGACTTTACTGTTACAAATGAAAGAAAGATGACTTGAGTACATAATTTCGAAAAGTTGAGTGACCATCTGAGTATTGGACTCCCTATTATTCCTTTTGTTTTATTGCCTCGAACTCATGGCGAATCTATGATTGAAACTTAATAGGTTCAACTTTGCAGTGAACTAATTATGCCACTAAAATATTTGTTAAAATCTAATATTTGTTGAGATTTTAATATTTTTTTCATATATATTTATATTTCGTACCGAAAGTTATGGGTTCAGATGAACCCGTAGCTCAAAGACTACATCCTCCCCTGCTAGTTGGGCTGTCAACCTCCTAAAAAAGTTCATTATTGGAATTTTTACCTAGTTATACTATATTAGAAACGTATTTACCTATGTTCTCTACGTTTTGTAGTTTATAATAAGTATCTAATTTTTTCTTAGAAATTATATACATTGCTCCTTAAAAGGCTCTCGCCCAATTATTGGTCAATTACTTTTTTTTTTCATCTCCTCTTCTGTCTCCTTTTTTTATATATCAAAATCCCTTAATCTACGCCCAGAATCAATTACATCCTTTTTTTTTTCCTCTCATCTTTTCTTTCCCTTTTGATAGTTTTAGGGGTCCACCAAACAGTAGAGGTACCAGGTCCTCTACCTGTTTCCACAGAGTTATAAACTAAAAGTGCAAAAGGAGACAAATAATTTTTACGTGGAAAAATTTCACTCAAGGGGACAAAAACCACGACATACACTTGTAGGATTTCAACTTCACTAACTTGTAATCTAGACTATTACAAGCCACTTTAAAAGGCAACCTTACAAAGACTTTGACACACTAACTTGTAACCACTATTACAAGCCACTTTGAAACTCTCTAGTTACAAAGACTTTGATTCATGACAACCTTTAGCCACAGTGAGATCAAGAGAATAAAGAGTAAAAAGAGATTCCTAACTAGTTGCTTCTACAAAAGCTAGTAGGATACA